>VSMD01010447.1:0-47309 GCA_008750895.1 Mirza zaza
CTTTGTTCAGTTTCTGTTTGGAGGATGTGTCTTGTTCTGTCAGAGGGGTACTGAAGTCCCTGGATATTATAGGATTGCTGTTTATCATTTTGTTTAGATCAAGTAGGATTTGCTTTAAGAATCTGGGTGCACCTGAGTTAGGTGCATAAATATTTGGAATTGTTATGTCTTCTTGTTGAATTGTACCCTTCACCATTATATAGTTACCGTCTTTGTCTTTCATTACTTTTGTCGATTTGAAGATTAAGTTATCTGAAATCAGAATTGCTATGCCGGCTTTCTTTTGGCTCCCACTTGCATGGAATATTGTTTTCCATTACTTTATTCTTGAGTGTGAATGCATCCTTGCGGGTTAGATGTGTTTCCTGAAGACAGCAGATACTTGGCTTATGTATATTTACCCATTTGGCCAGCCTATGTCTCTTTAGTTGACAGTTCAAGCCATTCACATTTATTGAAAAAATTGTTAAGTGTGGTGGATTTCTGTTCATCCTGTTGAGTTGAACTTCGTTGCTTTGTTTTCTCTCTTGAGCCATTGTTGTGTCTGGCCTTTGACCTTTAATTTTTGGATGATTTTACATCGGCATTCACTGCCAAATTCTACTAAGCTTTCAAAAAAGAACTAATGCCAATTTTCCTCAAATTATTACGAAAAAAATGAACAGGAGGAAAGTCCATCTAACTTATTCTAGAAGTCCTGATACCACACTGGTACCGCAATGAGACAAGGATACAACAACAAAAATGAAAAACTACAAGCCAATATCCCTGATGAATATAGATGCACAATTTAAAAACAAAACAAAACAAAAAAAACCTAGGAAACAGCACTCAACAACATATTAAAAAGGCCGTTAATCATGATCAAATAGGATTCATCCCAGGGATGGACGGATTGATCAACATACACAAATCAATAAACATGATACATCACATTAATGGAGTCAAGGACAAAAACCATATGATCATCTCCATAGATGTATCAATGGCATTTGATAAAATTTAGCAACTCCTAATGATAAAAACTTTCAATAAACTAGGCATGGAAGGAATGTATCTCAATATTATAAAGACCATATATTATAAAAGAAACCCACAGCTGGCATCACACTGAATGGGGAAAAGCTGAAGCCCTGGCTAGGGGTGCAGAACCTGCAACATCAAGGCCACGTGTGGCCCTCCAGATTCCTAAGCATGGCCCCTCTACTGAATGCAAACTTCAATTGCATTCAGTCAAAAGGCCATACTCAAGGATCCAGAAGGCCACATGTGGCCTCAAGGTCACAGGTTCCTCACCCACTAATCATTAAAATGACAATACTTCCACAAATAATCTACAGATCCCATGCAATCCTTATCAAAATATCAACCTATTAATATTTACAACCAATTGATTTTTGGCAAAGGCGTTGGGAACATACATTGGAGACACGACACCCTCATCAATAAATAGTGCTTAGAAAATTGGGTATCCATATGCAGTAGAATAAAACTGGACCCTTATGTCTCATTATATACAAAAATAAACTCAAGAAAATTTAAAGACCAAAATCCAGGATGCAAAACTATAAAATAACTAGAAGGAAACATAGGGGAAACACTTCAGTACAGTGATGTACGCAAAGATTTCTTTTTTGTTTTTTCATGTAATGATGACATTATCTTTAATTAAAGTTGGCATTCCAAGACCGCTCACTAGTTCAAATGCTGATAAAGAATGAGGACTGATTGTTCTGAATTAGAAAACAAAGTCTTTATGGTATTCATAGCATTCTGAAAAGTTTACTATGCACACAGACTTCCTCTGCATTAATATTATTAAAGCCAAAATATAGAAACAATTCACAGTAGAACTAGATCAGCCTGGCGCGGTGGCTCACGCCTGTAATCCTAGCTCTCTGGGAGGCTGAGGTGGGCAGATCCTTTGAGCTCAGGAGTTCGAGACCAGCCTGAGCAAGAGTGAGACCCCATCTCTACTATAAATAGAAAGAAATTAATTGGCCAACTAATATATATAGAAAAAATTAGCCGGGCATGGTGGCGCATGCCTGTAGTCCCAGCTACTTGGGAGGCTGAGGCAGCAGGATTGCTTGAGCCCAGTAGTTTGAGGTTGCTGTGAGCTAGGCTGACGCCATGGCACTCACTCTAGCCTGGGCAATAAAGTGAGACTCTGTCTCAAAAAAAAAAAAAAAATAGAAATTATACCATGTATCTTTTGAGACCTCAATGGAATAAATGTAGAAATCAACCCTAACAGGAACCCTCATTTCTACACAAAGTCAGGGAAACTAAACAACCTACTGCTGAATGATCACTTCATAAATGAGGAAATAAAGATGGAAATCAAAAGATTCTTTTAACTAATAACAAAGGAGACACAAGTTACCTAAACCTGTGGGACACAGCTAAAGCAGGCCTGAGAGGAAAGTTTATTTCCATAAATGCCTATATCCAAAAGTCGAAAAAATCACAAATATAGACAACCTAATGAATTGTCTCAAAGAGCTGGAAGAAAAAAAAAACAACAACAAACCAACCCAAAACCCAGCAGAAGAAGTTAAATCATTAAGATCAAATCAGAACTAAATGAAACTGACAACAGGGAAACAATACAGAATATTAATAAAACAAAAAGTTGCTTCTATGAAAATATAAACAAAATTGACACACCATTGGCTAGACTACCAAAAAGCAGAAAAGAAAAATCTCTAATAAGCTCCATCAGGAACAATAAAGGAGAAATTACAACTGATGCCCCAGAGATACAAGATATAATTTACAAATACTACAAAAACCTCTATGCATACAAACTAAAAAATGTGGAGGAAATGAACAATTTCTTAGAAACACACAGCCTTTCTAGGCTAAACCAGGAAGAAATAGAATTCTTGAACAGACCAATATCAAGTACTGAAATTGAAACAGCAATAAAAAACCTTCCTAAAAAGAAAATTACTGGACCAGATGGTTTCACATCTGAATTTTACCACACCTACAAAGAAGAACTGGTGCCTTTCCTGCAAAAATTATTCCACAATATTTGAAAAGATGGAAGCCACCCCAAAACATTTTATGAAGTGAACATAACCTGATACCAAAACCAGGAAAGGATGCAACAAAAAAAGAAAAATACAGACCAATATCCCTTATGAATATAGATGCAAAAATTCTCAACAAAATCCTAGCCAATCCATTCCAGGTTCTTGTCAAGAAAATAATCCATCACAATCAAGTCAGCTTCATCCCAGGGATGCAGGGACGGTTCAACATATGCAAATCTATAAATGTAATTCACCATATAAATAGACGCAAAAACAAAGACCATATGATCCTCTCAATAGACACAGAAAAGCATTTGACAAAATTCAACACCCTTTTGTGATAAGAATGCTCAACAAAATAGGCATAGATGGGGCTGACCTGAAAATGATACAAGCCATATATGACAAACCCACAGCCAATATCATACTGAATGGGGAAAAATTGAAAGCATTCCCACTTAAAACTGGAACAAGACAAGGTTGCCTACTATCTCCACTTCTATTCAACATAGCACTGGAAGTCTTTGCTACAGCAGTCAGACAAGAGAGCAGAATTAAGGGTGCCCAAATAGGAGCAGAAGAGATCCAACTCTCACTCTTGCTGATGACATGATATTATACCTAGAAAACCCTAAGGATTCAACCAAGAGAATCTTCAACTGATAAATGATTTTGGTAACTTCTCAGGATACAAAATCAATACACAGAAATCAGAGGCATTCATTATACACCAACAACAGTAAAAGTGAGAACCAAATCAAAGACTCAATTCCCTTCAAAATAGCAACAAAGAAAATAAAGTACCTAGGAATATATTTAACTAAGGAGACAAAAGACCTCTACAGGGAGAACTACAAAACACTGAGGAAGGAAATGGCAGACAATGTAAACAGGTTGAAGACCATCCCATGCTCATTGGTTGGCAGAATCAACATTGTTAAAATGTCTATACTACCCAAAGTGACCTACAGAGTCAATGTAATCCCTATTAAAATACCATCATCATTTTTCACAGATATAGAAAAAATAGTTTTACACTTCGTATGGAACTGGAGAAGACCTCATATAGCAAAATCAATCCTAGGCAATAAAAACAAAATAGGAGATATCAATTTACCAGATTTCAAACTATACTACAAGGCTATAGTAATTAAAACAGCTTTTTACTGGCATAAGAACATGGGCATTGACCAGTGGAACAGAACAGAGAACCCAGATTTAAACCATTTTCATATAAACAACTAATCTTTGACAAAGCAGACAAAAACATACACTGGGGAAAAGAATCCTTATTCAATAAATGGTGCTGGAGAAACTGGATAGCCACATGTAGAAGACTGTAACAAGACCCACACCTTTAACCTCTCACAAAAATCAACTCACGCTGGGTAACAGACTTGAACATTAGGTGTGAAACTATTAGAATTCTAGAGGAAAATGTTGGAAATACTCTTCTAGACATTGGCCTAGGCAACGAATTTATGAAGATGACCCCAAAGGCAATCACAGCAGCAACAAAAATAAATAAATGGGACCTGATCAAATTAAAAAGCTTCTGCCAAAGAAACTGTCAAGAGAGCAAACAGACAACCGACAGAATGGGAGAAAATTTTCGCAAGCTACACAACTGATAAAGGGCTGATAACTAGAATTTATTTAGAACTCAGTAAGATCAGCAAGGAAAAATCAAACAACCCTATCAAAAAGTGGGCAAAGGACATGAACAGAAATTTTTCAAAAGAAGACAGAATAATGGCCAACAAACATATGAAAAAATGCTCAACATCTCTAATCATCAGGGAAATACAAATCAAACCCACAATGAGATATCACTTATCTCTAGTAATAATGGCCTTTATCAAAAAGTTCCAAAACAATAAATTTTGGCATGGATGTGGAGAGATAGGAACACTCCTACACTGCTGGTGGGACTGCAAACTTGTTCAGCCTCTGTGGAAAGCAATATGGAGATACCTTAAAGCAATACAAATATGTGTACCATTTGATCCAGCAATTCCACTTCTGGGCATCTACCCAAAAGATCAAATGACACTCTACAAATGGGACACCTGCAGTTGAATGTTTATAACAGCACAATTCACAATTGCAAAGGTGTGGAAACAACCTAGGTGCCCATCTATACACGAGTGGATTAATAAAATGTGGTATACGCATACCATGGAGTACTACTCAGCTTTCAGAAACAATGGTGACATAGCACCTTTTGTATATTCCTGGATAGAGCTGGAACCCATTCTACTAAGTCAAGTATCTCAAGAATGGAAAAACAAGCACCACATGTACTCACCAGCAAATTGGTATTAATGGATCAACACCTAAGTAAACATATAGGAATAACATTTATCCGTGTCCTGCGGATGGGAGGGCGGAGGAGGGGATGGGTATGTACAAACAAATGAGTGAGATGTGCAACGTTTGGGGGATGGTCACGCTTGAAGCTTTGACTCAAGGGGGGAGTGGGGCATGGGCAATATATGTAACCTTAACATTTGTACCCCTGTAATATGCTGAAATAAAATAAGTATTGTTCCTCCACATATTTAAGGGCTCATTTTATAAACACTTTAAGTATTTGATCAGATATCACCTTCTGAGGGAGGCCTATCTTGACCCTTAAAAAAAAATCCAACTCCTCAGTATTCTGGATCTTTTTTAACTTGCTCTGATTTTTTCCCATGCCATTATAATCTTATAACATATAGCATAATTTAATTTATTTTTTTGTTGTTTGTATAATTGTATGAAAATATTTGAATTCCATGAGGGCAGAGACAGGTCTGTGTTTTGTTCACTGCATTATCTTTAGGGCCAACGGTAGTGCCTGACAGTTAGTTATTATCCATTAAATATTTGGTCTATTTCCAAAATATACTACAAGTCAGAAGTAGGTGGATCCTAGACATTGGGATCTCTAGCTCAGGGATGTCATCGAGGATTCAGATTCTTTACCTATATTTTCTTGTAATCCTCAGTGTCTTCATTACACTGGTCCTGAGATGGCTGCAGCAGTTTCAGGCCTCTGATCTAGGCATAGTAATATTTATAAGCAGAAAGAGAAGATATCTTCCAGTGTTCTTTTACAAAGAGACAGAAAACCATGACATAGTACTTCCCAGAAGATATCCCCACCATCAGCCCCAGCATATGGGACTGAATTTGGTCATATGACCAATCCAAAACCAGTGATTGTCAAGGATATTGGAATTGCCATGACGGGCTTAGATGAATAAGTGATGGTATGGATGTTGGGGAGTCAACCACAATGTCCCCTGAAATACATCAGGGCACTAGTGTGATTGTGTGTGAGTACCTGAAAGGAAGCTGATTTCTGGTATAAAATTGTTACACATTGAAAAGAAACAGATTATGGTAATTCAGGTACCAGAAGATGGGGGGAAAGCTTACATCTTGCATAGATACACTTTGTCCGTTACTGGCATGAGGCTGACATCATCCAATATGTATGTCTCACACTCTTTTTAAACATTTGTTAATGGGAGGGGAGAGGAGGTGATGGGTATATACACACCTAATTGGTGCAGTGCGCATCATCTGGGAGATGGACACACTTGAAACTCTGACTGGGGTTGGTCAAAGGCAATATATGTAACCTAAACATTTGTACCCCTGTAATACGCTGAAATTAAAAAAATGATGAAAAAACAAGAATAAAAACTATTAATTAGTGTTAACTTTTATTGTGTACTCCCTCTGTCCAAGTTATGGCTGAAAACATAGGTAATGCTTTGGTAACAGGACCATAAATACTCAAAGTCACTTGGTAGAGACTTCTTTTACCCACACAGTAGATATACAGGCATTACCTGTATTTACTTTCATGGATGACCAACAAACCCCCTTCTGACTGACACATTCTTCATGTAGCCATATTAATAGCTATATTCAAATCTTGGTGTTTCTCTGGCCTGGGACCAATCCTATTCTTATTTTGTTGTTTTCAGTTTGAAGTACATAAAGCATATATACAAAGATAAATAATAAATAATTGTAAAGTGAAAACCTATGTAACTACAACCCCAAACAGTGAAATCAAATATCATAAAACCCCAGACTCCACTATGCCCCCCTCCCTGACCACAACTGTATGTCTCCTCAATACAGGTATCAATCATCCTACTCATTGTTTATAATCTCTTCCTTACAGCTTATTATAGCTTCACCACCTATACAAACAACTCTAAAAGATCTAGTTTAGATTTTTTGTTTTTTTGTTTTATGGAATCACATCTCTGCTCTGAGTTTTTAGTGTATACTTAAAGAACAACTTTATTTAACTTGTTTCTAGAGGCTTTTAAAATGTTTAGGCATAAACACTCTTCCCAGGTTAAAGACACACTATTTATTACTTGGGTGCCTACACCTACTGTTTGCTTAGGAGTGAACTAGGTGCCAGCGTATACATGAAAGCTAAACAGTGTTCTCTACCTTCAATGAGACTATAGTCTAGTTGAGAAGATAGTGCATAAGGATAGTGTACATTGGTAGAACTGAGTACAGTTCAGGTTAGTGACAAGGCCATGGGTATTGCCATGATACATTCCATGTGCCAATTCTTACTGGCTCTGTGACTCTGGAAAAGCCTCTCTACCTCTCTGAGTCTGTGTATTCGCTTCTAAAAGAGAGAGAGATTTAAAATCTGCTCTCCAGGGTGTTAGACGTGATACATTTTAGCCCCTCAATAAGTGGTAGATACTGTTACTATGATACCTTGTGCTAGTCAGACAAAAGGGTGAAAACAAATTCTCTGTGAACAATGTAGATAGCACATATGCAAGTCTAGTGACCTTTGTACATACTAGATGTTAACATGAGGACATTTGGCCCCAGGAACACCCGTTTGCAGCTAAGTGGAATGGTAAAAAACTAAACATTAAGATTAGAAATGTTGGAATTAATAATTATAATCGGGAAAAAAGCTACCTATTGTTGAGCAATTATATGCCCTTAAAAACACATAGAGTCTGACTTCTAGTAGGCATTTCAGTGACATGGTTAGATCTGAGTCCTTAGAACCAGAAATGGCTAAGCTAATGATATCCTTTAAAAAATAAGAAAAAAACATTAATGAGAGTTAACTTTTATTGAGTATTCCCTCTGTCCAAGTTATTGCTCAAAACGTATTATATGCATCATCTCATTCAATCCTTACCATGGCCCTAGGAGGTAGATAGGCTTAATGACCTATTTACAACTCAAAAACTTTGAATTCAGAAATTAAGTAACTTTTCTATTATCACACAGCTAATAAATAAAGTAGTCAAGAATTTAATCTAGTCAGTATCTGCAGCCCACATTCCTTTTATGGAGAGAAGTACATTTTTCCAAGATAATTTCAAACTTACAAAAAAGTTGCAAGAATAACATAAAGAACTCTTATTTGTATTTCACCCTAATACCTTAATTGTTAAAATTTTACATATTTGTGCACTCACTATCTGTATCTCTGTCTCTGTTTCTGTCTCTGTCTGTGTCTCTCTATGTATACACAGATGCATAAACACACACACATACTCATATACATACACACACATATATACACATTTATATACACACACATACATATATATGCTAAACCATTTGAGAGTGAGCCACCAGCATGTCCTTTTACCCCAAAATACTTCACTGTTACCTTCTCAGAATGAGTAAGTACAATTAGGAAAGTCAAGAAATTAACACTGATACAATACTATTCTCTATCTCATTTAGATTCAGTGCATACATAATTTTGCCAGGAATACCAAAAAATGATAGTATTCCTTCCTCAGTGAATTGTATTAGTTGGCAAATTAATCTATTTATTCCATAACTGTTGATGTCAGATTTAATTACTTGGTGAAAGTTGTGTTCACCAGGTAGGTCCAAGTAAAGTAACTATATTTCCTTTGTAAATTTAACTATTCTGTGGGGAGATTCTTGAAGACCATGGACATATCCTGTTCTGTCATCCACTGATGATTCTTGCCTGAATCCTCTAATACATGATGGTTGAAAAACGATGTCTTCCTAACTCCTTCATTTTTCTACTTAATAAATTATTTATTTATTTACTGACAAATAAAAATCGTACCATGTACAACATGATGGTTTGAAATAGGTATATATTGTGGAATGGATAAATAGAGCTATGTGTTACCTCTCATACTTATCATTTCTTATGAGAAATCCTTAAAATCCATTCTCTTAGCTATTTTCAAGAATACATTATTATTAACTACACACACTATGGTGTACAATAGATCTCTAGAGCTTATGCCTCCTAACTGAAATTTTGTATCCTTGACCAACGTCTCCTCAATCTCATTCCCCAACCTGTGGTAACCACCATTCTAGTCTCTGCTTCTATGAATTCAACTATTTTAGATTCCACATATAAGTGAGATCATGCAATATTTGTATTTCCATGCCTGGGTTCACTTAACATAAATGTCATCCAGGTAGTTGCAAATGACAACTATTCCATTACATATATCTCCTACATTTTCTTTATTTATTCAGCTATTGATGGCCACTTAGGTTGATTCCACACCTAGCCTACTGTATATAATGCTGCATTGAATACAAGAGTGCAGATAGCTCCTTGACATTTGTAAGCTGACATTGCACTGTAATGAAGAGCTTCTTCCATATACCTCATTTATTTACTTATTCATGTATTTACTTATAAAGCATGGGCTCATGAGTATATATTTTATTCACTGGGTAATAATTCATTACCATCATTATTTGTTATATTGGCCCAGATTTGGCTAGTGGAAGCCTCTTGAAACTTCCTATATCCTTTTGACATGTCTCCATCTTACCCTGAACACTTTTTACTTTCTTGTTCAGCAAGATGTTCCTGATTCTTTGTACTTTCCCTGCTCCAGCCCTTGAATCAGACAAAGCCCTGGTTTCTTTTAGTTTAGAATTATATTTTATAATCAATTATGCACTCAGGAACATCTATTTCTACTGACAGTGTGACTTTGCAACCCAATAAATTTTCCTTGATTTTAGTTACCCAATATGTAAAGTGTACATAAAAATAGGATTTTTGTTGTAGATATGTTGTGAGGTTTAAATAAGGTAATGAAAAAAATAAGGTAATGAAAGCATTTAGCAAAGTGCTTGGCACAGAAGTTATTTTTTGTAAATGGGACCATTTGAACATGAGAATGAGCGTAATAATAATAATGGATTGTAACCTAATGTATAAAATAAGAAGCCATAAGTCCTTTTGAAAACAAATGGTAGATATTTTATCATCAGTTTTGTTACCACCAAATACTCTTGACAGTCAATAAGATCTGTCTCTGGGAAAAAACATCATGATTACAATATTAGCCTTGTCAAGCTAAGGCCAGATCGAAAGCATCACAGAGCTTGCAAAAGTAGAAGTATGGAAGAATGATTCCAGAAGCAGGACTCAGGCCTTCATGACTAGCTAGACTTCAATATTTGAAACAAATAAGGTGAAGTGAAGAGCAGCAACTACTCCTGGCAACTCCTGCTACTAGAATCCCATCCTTCCCCTATCATGGCCCTAAACCCACTGTACCGTAGACAGTTATTTGTCTCTGTCAGTCATTAGACTGAGAGCTGATATATGTAACTTGTTTATCAATGAATCCCCAGAATTTAAAATAGTGCCTATTTGGAGACAGTTAATAAATGTTTGCTAATGAATAAATGAAAGTATTGAACAATTTCAAATATCTCATTAGGGTAACTAATGAGAGAAGGAAACTGAGACTCAGAGAAGTAGAGAAGCTAATTCTAAGGTCATGCAGCTAGTAATAGAGAGAGGCAGGATTCCATCCTGGTCTGACTCTTGTACCTTTGGTTGTATTGGTCTCTCTGGACACCAAGCCTTCCCTGAAAGATTAACTTGTCCAATTTCCGTGTTTCCCAGAGTTCTAGTGGGAGCCCCAATGTGCCAGACTGCTTCAAGGATCAAGTAATTAATTCAACAAATATTTATTGATCACTTACTATAGGCTTTACTGGGTCTGGGGATACAGCAATGAGCACAACACACAGATTGCCTACTCTCATCAATATTTCATTCTAATGTGGAGAGACAGAAAATAAAAAGAGGGAAACACAAAACTTAAGATGATAAAGAAATTAAAGATTGATTAATTAATAGAGAATTATCCAGCATGTGCGTGTGTGCAGGAGAATATTGTATAAGTATGTCACAAGTAATTTATCCATTCATCAGTTAATGAGCAACTATGTTGTTTTCAGTTTGGGAGTATTTACAAATAAAGCTTCAATAGACATTCAGGTAAAACTGTTTGCATGGAGTCTTAGTCTGTTTTGTGTTGCCATAAAAGAATACCTGGTACTGGGTGATTTATAAAGAAAAGAGACTTATTTAACACACAGTTCTGCAGGATGGAAAGTATAAGAAGCATGGTACTATAATCTGCTTGGCTTTTGGTGAAGAATTTTGTGCTGTGCCAAAACACAACAGAGAAGGTCTAAGGGGAAGCGGACACATGTGAAGAAAGAGAACCTGAGAGGTGTCCTGGCTTTATAACAACCCACACTCACAGGAACTAATCCATTCCCAGAAAACTAATCCAATTTCTTAAGAACTCACTACCTTGAGAACAGCACCCAGCCATTCATGAGGGATCTGTTCCCATGATCCATACACCTCCCACTAGATCCCACCTCCAAATACTGCCACATTTGAGATGAAATTTCAACATGAGTTTTGGTGGGGACAACCAAAGCATATCTAAACCATGGCACATGGACATATACTTTCTTTAGTCTTTGGTAAATACATAGTAGTAGAATGCCTGGACTGTCTTATAAGTGTATGTTTAGCCTTTCAAGTAACTAAAAAACTGTTTTCCAAAGTGATTGTATGGTTTTACATTTCAACTGTATGAGCATTCCAGTTCCTCCACATTTTCACACTTGGTATGGTCAGTCTTTTTTAATTGTAGACATTGTAATAGGTATGGAATGGTGCCTTACTGGGGTTTTAATTTGCATTTCCATAATTACTAATGATGTTGAACATATTTCCATGTGTTCACTTGACATCTGTTCAATCTTTGCCCATTTTAATTGAGTTGTTTTATTATTGTTGAGCATTAAGACTCTTTATATATTAAAGATATAAGTACTTTATTAGATATATGCTTTGAAAATTTTTTCTCCCAGTCTGTGGCTTTTCTTTTCATTCTATTATCATTGTGTTTTGAATAGCAGTTTTTAATTTGATGAAATCAAGTTTAACAATTTTTTATGTTGTGAGCTGTGCTTTTGGTGTCATACCTAAGATATCTTTGCATAACCCAAGGTCATAAATATTTTCTCCTATTATTTCTTCTAGAAGTTTTATAATTTTAGGTTTTACAGTTAGATCTGCAATCCATTACGAGTTGATTTTTATGGCATGAAGTATGGCTACAAGTTCAATTTTTGCATATGGATATCCAATTGTTTTGTTTAACAAGTCTATCCTTTCACAACTGCATTGTCTTTTGCACCTTTGTAAAGAATCAATTGTTGGCTGGGCGCGGTGGCTCCCACCTGTAATCCTAGCACCATGGGAGGCCGAGGCATGAAGATTGCTTGAGGTCAGGAGTTCAAGACCAGCCTGAGCAAGAGCGAGACCCGTCTCTACTAAAAGTAGAAAGAAATTAATTGGCCAACTGAAAATATATAGAAAAAATTAGCCAGCCATGGTGGTGCATGCCTATATTCCCAGCTACTCTGGAGGCTGAGGCAGAAGGATTGCTTGAGCCCAGGAGTTTGAGGTTGCTGTGAGCTAGGCTGATGCCACGGCACTCTACCCTGGGCAACAGAGTGAGACTCTGTCTCAAAAAAAAAAAAAAAAAATCAGTTGTCCATTTGTGTGTGGGTTTATTTCTGGACTTTCTATTTTGTTCCACTGACTTATTTGTCTATCTTTACATCAATACCAGAGTGTTTTGATTACTGTAGCTTTGTAAAAACATTTGAAATCAAGCAGTAGTAGTTCTCGAATTTTGTTCTTTTTCAGAGTTATTTTGACTATTCCAAGTACCAAAGTACCATGTACCAAAGTACCTGGAATACTTTGTACCTTGCATTTTCATATGAATTATATTTTCATAGTATTGGCTTATTAATGTCTACCAAAAACAAACCCCACTGTGATATTGATTGGTATTGCGTTGAATCTATAAATCAATTTGGAAATAAATGCCATCTCAAGTCTTTGAACCAATGAACAAGATATATCTCTTCTTATATTTAGATCTTCATTAATTTTTCCTAACAATATTTTATAGTTATCATTATACAGATATTTCATATGTTTTGTTAGTTTTATCCCTAAGTACTTTACATTTTTATGTTCTTATAAATGGTGTTTTTTTATTTCAATGTCCAATTTTTTATTGCCATATATATTAATAGAAATAAAAGTGATTTTTGTATCTTGATTTTGCAGCCTCATACCTTACTAAATGCACTTATGAGTTTCAGTAGGTTTTTGGAGATTCTAGCAAATTTTCTACATAAACAGTCATGTCACCTATGAATAAAGACAATTTTACTTCTTCCTTTCCAATCTGTGTGCCTTATATTTCTTTTCCTTGCCTGATTTCACTGCCTAGAATCACCAGTACAATGTGGAATACAAGTTATGAGAGTAAACATTTCTGTCTTCATCTTGTATGTGTGGGGGAGATGAGGGTCATTCAGCATTTCATCATTAAATATGATGTTAGCTGGAAGTTTTTTATATATGCCCTTTATCACATTGAGAAAGTTCTCTTCCATTCTAGTTTTATGAGTGTTTATCAGGAATCAATGTTGGGGTTTCTAAATGCTTTTTTTTGCTTCTATGGAGATGATCAAATGATATTTTTTAAAGCGAATACTGTAAATTAAATTGATGATTTTTGATTGTTTAAATACCCCTGAATTCCTGGGATAAAACTTAGCTGCTGATGATAATCATATGTTCCTTTAATTATTTTAATATGATTTTTATTTAACTCTTTCAATGTATTTATAATAGATGCTTTAAATGCTTTGTCTGCTAAATACAACATTTGGGCTTACTAAGAGTAATATTCTATTGCTTATTTTGTTTTTTGTGTCTTTGTTTTCTTGTTTTGGTTGTCTCATAAAGTTTTGGTTATAAACTGGATATTTTAGATAATGTAGTAATTCTAGAGTCCATTTTAATTTTATAATTTTTTTCTGGAACATTGTTTGGCTTTAGCATTGTAATTTGTCATCCCATGGTAAGCAGCCACTGAGGGTCTCTGCTAAGTAATTTTATTCTTATTTCTATTTTTTATTCTGGATTCCTATTAGTCACTCCTATATCTGCATAGCTTAATGATCAACCAATGATTTGGGCAGAGGTTATGCTCAATACCTCAAACCTGTAAGACTTCTACTTTCAGCTGGTCACTCTGTGTGTGAGTTGGCAAGCACAATAAACATTTCAGCTAATTCTCAAGTCTACCTTCACTTTTCCTTTTATCTGGGTTCTCTTAGGTCTCTCTCATACACGTGCATATTCTAGTCAGCCAGGATGTATGATGCCCTATCATGGTGCTCTCATTTTCAAAATCTCTTCATTAAATTCTTGCTTAGTCCATTGCTTGCCCCATTGGAACCTCAAACGTGGGCTACTAAATGGACACATTTTGCCATTTGTTTCCTAATGAATTTACAACATTTTTTTTTTCTTGATACAGAGTCTCACTGTGTTGCCCCAGCTAGAGTGCCATGGCGTCAGCCTTACTCACAGCAACATCAAACTCCTGGGTTCTAGCCATCCTACCTCCTCAGCCTACAAGCATGCATCACCATGGCCGGCTAAGTTTTTCTATATATTTTCAGTTTGCCAATTAATTTCTTTCTATTTTTAGTAGAGACGGGGGTCTTGCTCTTGCTCAGGCTGGTCTTTAACTCCCGACCTTGAGAGATCCTCCTGCCTTCGCCTCCAAGAGTGCTAGGATTACAAGCGGGAGCCACCGCTCCCAGCCAAGTTTACAACTTTTAACCAACAATGACCCAGCTTTTCACCATCTGACCCAAATGGAATTCACCTACCCTGGAACAAAAGCTGCTAAATATTTTTGGTCAGCTCATACTGGTAAAACTATCTGTCTCACCTTCAAGCTGAAGGAGACTGGAGGGTGGGTTGGATGCGAGCAGTTGTATGTAAGAAGGCCACAGACCCTTACTTTTACACACAGACATAGCAGTTTTTCAAGGTTAAACATTTCTTTTTTAAAAATATTTTTTTATTATGTCATATTCTGTGGGTACAAATATTGTTAGGGTTACATATCTTGTCCCTGCCCCGCCTCCCCACCACACTATGCCAGAGTGTCAAGCGTGCCCAGCCTCCAAGTGGTGTGCACTGAACCCACCATGTAAGTGCATACCCTTCCCCTCCTCCCCGCTTCCACCTGTTCGCCTACCAATAACAGATTTTTTTTTTAGACATTTTGGTTACAGTGTGTATCTTTGCCTCTCCCTAAAAAGGGATAGAGGTAATCCCTTCCCCCCTACGATGCTCACCACATCCTTAAGATGTGGGTCTCCCCCCTAAAATCCTGTTGAACACTACCATATTCTGAGCACCATAGTTTTAGGCTGTCAGTACCAATTTGATGGCGAGTAGATGTGTAGCCCATTTTCCAGGTCTTGTGCCATCTCACTTTGTATTATGGGCTTAAGCTTAATCCAGTATAGCATAAACAGTGCTAGCTCACTATCATTTCTTAGGATTGAGTAATATTCCATTGTGAGCATATACCACATTTTAGTTATTCACTCATGATTTGACGTGCACTTGGGTAGTTTCCATGACCGTGCAACGGTGAATTGTGCTGCCATAAACATTTGGGTGCAGATGTCTTTATAATAGAGTGACTTATGTTCTTTGGGGTAGATGCCCAATAATTCTATTGCTGGGTCAAATGGTATTTCTATTTCTAGTTGTTTGAGGTATCTACAAATTCTTTTCCACAAAGGTTGCACTAATTTGCAGTCCCACCAGCAGTTTAAGAGTGTTCCTGTCTCTCTGCATCCTCGCCAGCATTTCTTGTTTTGGGATTTCTTGATACAGGCCATTCTCACTGGGGTTAGGTGGTATCTCATTGTGGTTTTTATTTGCATTTCTCTAATGATTAGAGATGTTGAACATTTTTTTATATGTTTGCAGGCCATTATTCTGTCTTCTTTGGAGAAGTTTCTGTTCATTTCCATTGCCCATTTCTTGATGGGGTTGTTTGATTTTTTCTTCTTTATTCTTTTAAGTTCTAGATAGATTCTTGTTATTAGACCTTTATCTGAAGTGTAGAGAGCGAATATTTTCTCCCATTCTGTGGGTTGTCTATTTGCTCTAATGATCATTTCCTTGGCAGTGCAAAAACTTTTTAATTTGATCGGATCCCATTTGTATATTTTTGCTGTGGTGGTGATTGCCTTGGGGGTCTTCCTCATAAATTCTTTGCCTAGACCAATATCTGATAGGGTTTTCCCAACATCTTCTTCTAGGATTCTTAAAGTTTCATGCCTTAGGTTTAGGTCTGTTATCCATCTTGAGTGTCTTTTTGTGAGGGGTGAGAGGTTGGGGTACTGATTTGCTCTTCTGCATGTTGCTAACCAGTTTTCCCAGCACCATTTATTGAAGAGAGAATCTTTTCCCCATAGTATATTTTTGTCTGCTTTATTAAAGATTAGGTTACAGTATAAAGATGGTTTGATCTCTGGAATCTCAGATCTATTCCAGATATCGATGTTTCTGTTCTTGTGCCAATACAATGCAGATTTTACTATTATTGCCTTATAGTACAGCTTGAAGTCAGGAAGACTGATCCCTCCCAGTTTGTTCTTCTTACTTAAGATTGCTTTGGCTATACGTGGTTTTCTCTGGTTCCATACAAAGCAAAGAATTATTTTTTCTAGATCTGTAAAGAATGATGGTGGTATTTTGATGGGGATTGCATTGATTCTGTAGATCACTTTATATTGACATTTTAACAATATTGATTCTACCAAGCCATGAGCATGGTAGATTTTTCCATCTGTTTAAAACATCTGCAATTTATTTTTTTAGTGTTTCATAGTTCTCCATGTATAAATCTTTCTTATCTCTCATTAGATATACTCCTAGGTATTTATTTTTCTTTGGAGCTATAGTAAAGGGTATTGCATTTTTGATTTGAGTTTCTGCTTTATGGTTTTTGGCACATATGAATGCTTCTGATTTGTGTATATTGATTTTATACCCTGAAACTTTACTGAATTCATTTAACAGATCTAGAAGTCTCTTGGATGAGTCCATGGGGTTTTCTAGATATAATATCATATCATCGGCGAAGAATGAGAGTTTGATCTCATCTGACCCAACTTTGATGCCCTTAATACCCCTCTCATGGCTGATAGCTATAGCTAAGACTTTGAGCACTATGTTGAATAGAAGGGGAGAAAGTGGGCATCCTTGTCTAGTTCTGGTTCGAAGGGGGAATTATTTCAATTTTTCCCCATTTAGAATGATGTTAGCCATTGGTTTGTCATAAATGGATTTGATAAATTTAAGGTATGGACCATCTATGCCTATTTTATTAAGGGTTTTTATCATAAAGGTATGTTGGACTTTATCAAATGCTTTTTCTGCATCTATTGACAGAATAATATGGTCTTTGTTCTTGACTTTATAAAGTGGATTGCATTTATAGACTTGCATATGTTGAACCAGCCTTGCATGCCAGGAATAAACCCCACTTGGTCATGGTGAATTATTTTTTGGGTGTGCTGCTGAATTCTATTTTCTAAAATTTTGTTCAGGATTCTTGCATCTATATTCATGAGGAATATTGGTCTGTAATTTTCTTTTTTGTTTCATCCTTTCCTGGCTTTGGTATCAAGGTGATATTGGCTTCATAGAATGAGTTAGGAAGAATACTATCCTTCTCAATGGTGTGGAATAGTTTCTGTAGTATAGGTATGAGTTCATCTTTGAATCTTTGGTAGAACTCTGGGGTGTAGCCATCTGGCCCAGGACTTGTCCGTTTGGGGAGGTTTTTAGTTAGTGCTTCAATTTCTAAGCTTGTGATTGGTCTGTTCAAGAACTCATTTTCCTCCTGGGTGAACTTAGGGAGGTTGCGTGATTCCAGGAATCTGTCCATTTCGTCTTCATTCTATAGTTTTGGGGCATATAGATTTCTATAGTAGTCAAACATAATGTTTTGTATTTCTGTGGAGTCTGTTGTGATCTCTCATTTTTCATTTCTTATTGAGGTTATTAGAGTCCTTTCCCTTTGAGTTCTTGTCAGCCTAGCCAAAGGGATGTCAATTTTGTTGATCTTTTCAAAAAATCAGCTTCTGGTTTTGTTGATCTTCTGTATAATTCTCTTGTTCTACATTTCATTTAGTTCTGCTTTGATCTTAGTTATTTCTTTTCTTCTGCTAGGATTGGAATTGCTTTGCTCTTCTTTTTCCAATTCCTCGAGTCTATTCATTAGGTTGTCAATGTCTAATCTTTCTGTTTTTTGGATGTGAGTGTTTATTGCTATTAGTTTTCCTCTCAGATATGCTTTTTCTGTATTCCAAAGGTTTTGGTAAGATGTGGCTCCGTTGTCAAGTTTTGTTTGAGGTAATTCTTGATTTCCCTCTGAATTTCTTCCTTGACCCAGTAATTATTCAACAGTAGGTTGTTTAGTTTCCATGACTTAGTGATGTGGTGTGTATTTCTGTTACAGTTGAACTCTAATTTTATACCACTATGGTCAGAGAAGACACAAGGTATTATTTTTATTTTCTTGAATTTTTCGAAATCTGCTTTGTGGCCTAGTATGTGATCAATTTTTGAGAAGGATCCATGGGCTGCTGAGAAGAATGTAAATTCAACTTTATTTGGGTGAAATGTTCTGTATAGATCTGTCAGATCTTTTTGGTCAATAGCTTTGTTTAGGTCCCTTATTTCTTTATTTAATTTCTGTTTGCAGGATCTATGCAGTTCATTTAGTGGTGTATTGAAGTCCCCTGCTACTATGGCAGTATTGTTTAAGGTGGTATTTAGCTCAAACAAGGTTTGCTTTTTATGTAATTGGGTGCTCCTGCATTGGGAGGATAAATATTAATAATTATTAGATCTTCTTGTTGGATCTTCCCTTTCACCATTATGAAGTTGCCTTCTTTATCCTTTTTAAATTTTGTTTATTTAAATCTAATGTTGTCTGTGAATAATATAGCAACCCCTGCTTTCTTTTGACTTCTGTTTGCCTGGATGATAGTTTTCCATCCTTTGATCTTCAGCCAGTAGGCATATTTATGGTTTAGGTGTGTTTCCTGTAGACAGAAAATACTAGGCTTGTGGAATTTTATCCACTCTGCCAGCCTATGTCTCTTCAGAGGACAGTTTAAACTATTTACGTTCATTGAGAGGATTGAAATTGAAGGAAGATTTCCATTCATATTGATGGGTGAAGTCCTGTTGCTTTGACTTAGAGCTTGAGTCATCACGAAGTTTGGGATCTAGACTTTAATTCTTTGAGGATTTCATTTTGAGGAGTGTCTATTGCCCTATTCACTGTGGAAGGCAGGTCTGAGAATTTCCTGTAGGGCTGGTCTGGTCTTTGCATATTCCTTCAGCGATTGCTTGTCGGAGAAGGATTTTATTTCACCCTCATAGATGAAACTTAATTTTTCCGGATATAGAATTCTAGGTTGGGCTTTGCTCTGTTTTAGAAAATTAAGGATAGGCACCCACTCCCTTCTGGCTTGTAAGGTTTCAGATGAGAAGTCTGTTGTTAGTCTGATAGGCTTTCCTTTATAGGTTATTTGTTGTTTATGCCTTGCTGTACGGAGGATTGCTTCTTTCACATTTACTTTGGTCAGCTTAATAACCACATGACAGGGCAATTGCCTATTCACATTGTGTCTCCCAGGAGTTCTGTGCACTTCTTGAATTTGGATATCCAGATTTCTAGCTAGGCCCAGCATATTTTCGTCCAGTATGCCGTAAAATAAGTTTTTCAACACTTGTGAATGTTCCCCTCCCCTTCTGCAATGCCAATCATTCTGAGATTTGACTTTTTTACATAATCCCATACTTCCTGTAAGCTTTGATCTTGTCTCTTGTGTCTGTGCACCCTTTTTTCCTCTGTTTATCATGTAGGTATAATCTTCAAGCTCTGAGATTCTTTCCTCAGCATGATCTATCCTGTTTTTGAGGCTTTCCACTGTGTTGTGGATTTCCTTATGTTTCCTTCATTGCTAGAATTTCTGCTTGGTTTCTCTGAATTACTTCTATATCTTTGGAGAATTTTTCATTTATTTTCTGGATTGTTCTTGTGGTTTCTCTATGTTGGGATTCTATTTTCTCTTCAATTCCATTTAGCTTTCTAACAATCCATATTCAGAATTCTTCCTCTGTTAGTTTAATCATATCATGTAAGTTGGTGTCAGTTGGTGGAGAATGATTATTTTCTTTTGGAGGTGACTTTTCTCTCTGATATTTCATAGTTCCTGATGTTTTTCGCTGGTTCTTCCTCATCTGGATACTTTGTTGAGGACCAGAGGTGCTGGAAGTTGATTATAAGCTGTGTTCTTGGGTTCCAAAGGAATCATCCTTGGAAGACCTGGGGAGGATATGATCTGGACCTGTATCGTCTTTCCCAAGGGTTCCTTGAGTCCTCAGGGATAGCAACCTCCTTTGCTTCCCTGCCTTGCTAAGACAGGCTCTACTCTCTGGGCACAGAACGCCAACCGCTAAGTGCAGCATGATACCACTCAGGTTCAAACTTGTGAGATAGCTGCCGAACAAAGCACCACTCTCAACTTTCCACCCTTATAAATTCACCTTTCAAGGCCACCTGCCTGGTTAGGGCAGAGGGGAAGACTGAGTTTACCACCAGGGCAGCCCTCCACAGCGTTTTCATGCTAAGGATCGGCTCAGCGGAGCTGGGAAGCAGCTGCTGGGTTCAGACCCTCTCCCACTTGCTTCTGCTTCAGCGGAGCTCTGGGAGCTCAACAAATTGCCTTCTCCAGAGGCCCGAACAGATCAGCGAGTTAAGGGTAGAAGAAGTGCCAGAGAAATGTGTCCAGCATGGCCCCCTGTATCATTTCCAAGCTTCAGGGCAGTGTGGTGGTGCTAGGAAGTTGCTGCAGGGTTTGAACCCTTTCCTCTCCCGCTACTGGTTCAATGGGGCTCTGGCGGTTCAGAAAGGTGACTTCTCCAGCCATTCGAATAGCTTGTCTGGTTTAGGGTAGTAGGGATGCCTGGCAAACTCCTCCAGCATGGCCATCCACAGCTTCTCCAAGCCACCGGGGCAGAATGGCAGGGCTGGGGAGCGGGCACAGAGCTCGGCCTTTCTCCCCGCCCACTACCACTTCAGCGGTGCTGTGGGCTCGATAGGCTGCCCACTACTGAAGCAGGAACAGTTCAGCTAGTTTGGGGCAGTGGGGAAGCCCGGAGAACGCCTCCCGCGCTGCTCTGCACAACATCTCCAAGCCACGGGGGCAGGGTGGCAGGGCAGGGGAGCGGGCACAGAGCTGGGCCCTTCTCCCTACCCACTACCGCTTCAGTGGTGCTGTAAGCTCGATAGGCTGCCCACTCCTGAAGAAGGAACAGTTCAGCTGATTTGGGGCAGTGGGGAAGCCGGGAGAACATCTCCCGCTTGGCTCTGCATGGCATCTCCAAGCTGCAGAGGCAGGGCGGTGGGGCTGAGGAGCGGGTGCTGGGTTCAGACCCTTCCTGCACTCCCCACTGCTTCAGCAGGGCGCTATGTAGAATTCAAAATGCTGCCTGCTCCAGACTCCGCTCCAAACCGCTCATCTGCCCATGTTGCCACCTCCCATCAACTTCAGGCAATTCCCTGCCTGTGTGGGCGTGGGGACCAGTGGGGAAGGGATCGTCTCCCTGTGTGAGGGAGAAGGGATGCCTCCTCTGGCCAGGCCGTAGGGCAGCAGACTCGCGGGCACGCTCCCTCCCCACTAAACTTCTGACTCCCCAGATTTTGTGGAAGAATTTCGGTTCACCTTTGATTCTTGTCCACGATTTCCATATCCTGGTGTCTCTTTGATGTCCTGCGAAGCTGCTACAGAGTAGTTGCAGATGGCCTGTGTGTTGTCATCTGTCCTCTTCACCCCTCACCCCGAGAGCCGAGAGCCAAGAGGTCAGCCCTATTACGCCATTTTTCCTACTTATCTTAATTTTAAGTATATATCATTCAATCTTAATAACTGTTTTAATACCCAGCTTGCAAAATTCTTCAAAATTTTATCACCATCTCTCTCGAGACAGCACAAGCTGGCTCCACCATACCATTGGGTGTAGAAAACCAGGTGTAAATCTAAACATTTCTTAATAAGTTGTTTATCTTTGGTAGATTTTTTGGAGACCTAAAATGTTTGGTTTTGACAATTTTTGTCCAGTTTTATTCTTGCATTTGGCAGAAGGGATTCGCCGCTTCCAGCTACCATAACCAGAATTTCCTCTCCATCAGGTGTAATTTTCTTACAACTAAAGCTAAAAACTGTTGTGTTCACTCTCTATTAGTTGTTGCTGAAAAACAAGTGATCTGAATACTTAGTGGCTTAAAATAATATTTATCTATTTAACTCTTGTCATTCTGGGTGAGCAATTTAGGCTTAGCTCAGCTAGCCAGTTCTTTTGATCTCTCTTGGACTCATTTATATTCTTGTGGCCAACTGACAGACTGAGTGGGGCCTTGCTTTTTTTAAGATGCCCCCAGATGGGATGCCTCATCTCTACTGCATGTGGCTTCTCATCCTCCAGCCAATTGGCCCAGAATCATTCACATGGCAGCTGAGGAGGATCCCAAGAGTGAAAGCAGAAGTATGTAAGGCTTCTTTAGGCCTATGCTTAGATTTAGAAAAATACCATTTATTACACATTTTATGACCAATTCAAGCTGTAGAGAAATAGACTCTACCTCTTGATATGAGTAGATTCAAAGTAACATTGGAAAGGAGTGTGGGAGGCATGACGAATTCTATATTGCTCACCAGGTCCTGACTACATTGCTGCTACAATAATTATTTTTGGTTCCATTTTACATAAGAAGAAAATATGGCTCAGCAAGTCACTGCTCCAAGGTTAAGAAATGGGTAAGCATGGATTTGCACCCGTGTGTGCCTTTCCAGATCTTGTGCTTTCTCCATCACATATTTCAAGTTTTAAGAGTTCTGAAAAAACTATCCTAGCTGAAGCCCATTTTGAGGGCTAGTAGTACCATTTAGAAATGAAATTTAGTCATATTCCTGTTTCTTTTTTTTAATTCTTTTTATTTCTTCATATTATGGGGGTACAAATATAGTTAAGGTTACATGTATTGCCCTTGCCATCCCTCTCAGTCACAACTTCAAGCGTGTCCATCCTCCAGGTGATGCACGTCGCACTCATCATGTAAATATACACCCGTCCCCTCCTCCCCTTCCCTTCTGCCCGACACCCGATAAAAGTGGGGTTTTTTTGACATTTTGGTTACATTTTATATCTTTGCCTCTCTCTAAAAAGGGTTAGAGATATGCCCGTCCCCTCTACAATGCTCACCACATCTCTAAGATATGGGTCTACCCACTCTCCACAATCCATGGTGAGCACTACCACCATTTGAGCACCATAGTTTTAAACATTCAGTACCAATTTGATGGTGAGTACATGTGGAGCCCATTTTCCTGAACTTGTGTTGCCTCACTTTGGATAACAGGCTTAAGCTCAACTCAGGATAGTATAAGTGGTGCTAGCTCGCTGTCGTTTCTTAGAATTGATTAATACTCCATTGTGAACATATACCAAATTTTAATTATACAGTCATGAATTGATGGGCACTTGGGTTGTTTCCCTGTCCTTGCAATAGTGAGTTGTGCTTCCATAAACATTAGGGTGCAGATGCCTTTATAATAGAATGTCTTATGCTCTTTTGGGTAGATGCCTAACAATGCTATTCCTGGGTCGAATGGTATTTCTATCTCTGTTTGAGGTATCTCCAAATTCTTTTCCACAAAGGTTGAACTAATTTGCAGTCCCACCAGCAGTGTAAGAGTGTTCCTGTCTCTCCGCATGGTCACCAGCATTTCTTGTTTTGGGATTTCTTGATACAGGCAATTCTCCCTGAGGTTAGGTGGTATCTCATTGTGGTTTTGATTTGCATTTCTCTAATGATTAGAGATGTTGTTGCATTTCTCTAATGATTAGAGATGTTGAGCATTTTTTTTTATTTGTTTGCAGGCCATTATTCTGTCTTCTTTGGAGAAGTTTTTGTTCATTTCCGTTGACCATTTCTTATTTTTTTTATTTCAGCATATTATGGGGGTACAGATTTTAAGGTTTCAATAAATGCCCTTTCCCCCTCACCCCACAAGTTTGAGTTTCCAGCATGACCATCCCACAGATGGTGCACATCTCACTCATTATGTATGTATATACCCACCCTCTCCCTCCTCCCCCCTCCCACCTGCCCAATACCCTATTACTGTAGTACCTATGTGGCCACTTAGGTGCTGCTCAGTTAATACCAGTTTGCTGGTGAGTATATGTGGCGCTTGTTTTTCCATTCTTGGAAGACTTCACATAGTAGTATGGGTTCCAGCTATAACCAGGAAAATATAAGATGTGCTATATCACCATTGTTTCTTAGAGCTGAATAGTACTCCATGGTATATATATACCACATTTTATTAATCCATTCTTGGATTGATGGGCACTTGGGCTATTTCCACAGCCTAGCAATTATGAATTGTGCTGCTATAATTATACGAGTGCAGGTGTCTTTTTTCTAGAATGTCATTGGATCTTTAGGGTAGATGCCCAGTAATAGGATTGCTGGATCAAATGGTAGATTCACTTGTATCACTTTAAGGTATCTCCATATTGCTTTCCACAGAGGTTGAACTAGTTTGCAGTTCCACCAGCAATGAAGGAGTGTTCCTCTCTCTCCACATCCATGCCAGCATTTGTTATTTGGAGACTTTTTGATAAAGGCCATTCTCACTGGAGTTAAGTGATATCTGATTTTGGTTTTGATTTGCATTTCCCTGATGATTAGAGATGGTGAGCATTTTTTCATATGTTTGTTGGCCATTCTTCTGTCTTCTTTAGAAAAGTTTCTGTTCAAGTCCTTTGCCCATTTTTTAATAGGCTTATTTGATTTTTTTCTTGCTGATTTTCGTGAGTTCTAAGTATATTCTAGTTATCAGCCCCTTATAGGATGTGTAGGATGCAAAAATTTTCTCCCATTCTGTAGGTTGTCTGTTTACTTTCATGACTGTTTCTTTGGCTGTGCAGAAGCTTTTTAGTTTCATCATGTCCCATTTATTTATTCTTGTTGCTGCTGTGATTGCCTCTGGGGACTTCTTCATAAACTCTTTGCCTAGGCCGATGTCTAGGAGAGCGTTTCCAACATTTTCCTCTAGAATTTTAATAGTTTCATACCTTAGGTTTAACTCTGTTATCCAGCGTGAGTTGATTTTTGTGAGAGATGAAAGGTGTGGGTCCTGCTTTAGCCTTCTACAGGTGGCTATCTAGTTATCCCAGCACCATTTATTGAACAGGGATTCTTTTCCCCAGCATATGTTTTTGTCTGCTTTGTCAAAGATTAGATGGCTGTATGAGGATGGTTTTATATCGGGATTCTCAGACTGTTCCACTGGTCAGTATTTCTATTTTTGTGCCAACTCCAGATTGTTTTAATTACTACGGCTTTGTAGTAGAGTACGATATCTGGCATATTAATACCTCTCATTTTGTTTTTGTTGCCTAGAATTGTTCTTGATATTCAGGATCTTCTTTGGTTCCATACAAAAGTAAAATTATTTTTTCTATATCTGTGAAGAATGCTGATGGGATTTTAATAGGTATGGCATCGAATCTGTAGATCAGTTTGGGTAGTATAGACATTTTAATGATGTTGAGTCTGCCAATCCACGAGCATGGAATGGATTTCCATCTGTTTACATCCTCTGCTATTTCCTTCCTCAGTGTTTCATAGTTTTCCCTGTAGAGGTCTTTTTACCGCCTTGGTTAAGTATATTCCTACGTATTTTAATTTCTTTGTTGCTACTGTGAAGGTAATTGAGTCTTTGATTTGGTTCTCGATTTGATTGTTGTTGGCATATATGAATGCCTCTGATTTCTGTGTATTGATTTTGTATCCTGAGACTTTACTAAATTCATTTATCAGTTCCAGGAGTTTCTTGGTTGAGTCTTTGGGGTTTTCTAAATATAATATCATATCATCAGCAAAGACTGAAAGTTTGATCTCTTCTGCCTCTATTTGGATACCTTTAATTCCACTTTCCTGTCTGATTGCTGTAGCTAGGACTTCCAGCACTATATTGAATAGAAGTGGAGATAGTGGGCAGCCTTGTCTGATTCGAGTTATAAGTGGTAATTCTTTCACTTTTACCCCATTCAGTATGATGTTGGCTATGGGTCTGTCATAAATGGCTTGTATGATTTTTAGGTATGTTCCTTCGATGCCTATTTTCTTAAGTGTTCGTATCATGAAAGGGTGTTGAATTTTGTCAAAAGCTTTTTATGCATCTATGGAAAGAATCATGTGTTCTTTGTTTTTGCTTCTGTTTATGTGGTGGATTGCATTTATAGATTTACGTATGTTGAACCATTCCTGCATCCCTGGAATGAAGCCCACTTGGTCATGATGGATTATTTTTTTTTATAAGCATCTGGATTCAGTTAGCTAAGATTTTGTTGAAAATTTTTGCATCTATATTCATTAGGGATATTGGTCTGTAGTTTTCTTTTTTTGTTGCATCCTTTCCTGGTTTTGGTATCAGAGTAATAGTCGCTTCATAAAAGGTGTCGGGGAGCTTTCCGTTTTTCTCAATGTTGTGGAATAGTTTCTGCAAGATAGGTACTAGTTCTTCTTTGTAAGTGTGGTAAAATTCGGGTGTGAAGCCATCTGGACCGGGACTTTTCTTTTTAGGGAGATTTTTAATTGTTGTTTCTATTTTATCTCTTCAGATTGATCTATTCAGGGAATCTATTTCTCCCTGGTTGAGCCTAGTGAGGCTATGTGTTTCTAGAAATTTGTCCATTTCCTCCACATTTTCCAGTTAGTGTGAATAAAGATTTTTGTAGTACTCATAAATTATATCTTGTATCTCTTTGGGATCAGTTGTGATATCTCCTTTTTTGTTCCTGATGGAGCTTATTAGAGATTTCTCTTTTCTGCTTTTCGTTAACGTAGCCAATGGCATATAAATTTTGTTTATTTTTTCAAAGAACCAACTTTTTGTTTTATTAATCTCCTGAATAGCTTCCCTATTTTCAATTTCGTTTAGTTCTCATTTGATTTTGTTGATTTCACTTCTTCTGCTGGGATTGGGGCTGATCTGTTCTTCTTTTTCCAGCTCTTGGAGTCGTTTCATTAGATTGTCTATTTGTGATCTTTTTGAATTTTGGTTATAGGCATTTATGGAGGTAAACTTTCCTCTCAGAACTGCTTTAGCTGTGTCCCAGAGGAGTTGATAACTTGTCTCTCCATTGTCATTTTCTTCGTAGAATTTTTTTATTTCCATCTTGATTTCTTCATTTATGAAGTAATCATTTAGTAGGAGGTTGTTTAATTTCCATGTTTGTGTGTAGTAATGTGAGTTTCTGTTAGGGTTCATATCTACTTTTATTCCACTGTGATCTGAGAAGTTACATGGTATGATTTCTACTTTTTAAAATTTCTTGAAGTTTACTTTGTGTCCTAGGATATGGTCAATCTTAGAGAATATCCCGTGAGCTGATGAGAAGAACATATATTTAGTGGATTTGGGGTAGAATGTTCTGTAAATATCAGTTAGACCCAATTGTTCTAGAGTTTTGTTTAAGCCCATTATTTCTTTATTAATTTTCTGTTTGGAAGATCTGTCTTTTGCCGTCAGTAGGGTGTTGAAATCTCCGGTGATTATGGAGTTGCTATTAATCCATTTGCTTATCTACAGTAAGGTTTGCTTTATGAATCTGGGTGCACCTAAGTTGGGTGCATATATATTTAAAATTGTTATCTCTTCTTGTTGAACTGTGCACTTCACCATTATATAATGACTCTCTTTGTCTTTCACTACTTTTGCTGGTTTAAAAACTAAATCGTCTGAAATTAGAACTGCCATGGCAGGCTTATTTTGGCTTCCACTTGCTTGGAATACTGATCTCCACCCTTTTACTTTTAGTCTATATGCAGACTTGCAGGTTAGACGTGTTTCCTGAAGACAGCATATACTTGGCCTGTAATTTTTTATCCATTCAGCCAGCCTATGTCTCTTGAGTGGAGAGTTTAATCCATTCACATTGATTGAGAGAACTGATAGGTAAGGTAGATTATTGTTCATTCTGTTGGGTTGGATGTTGTTGCTTTGATTTCTCTCTTCAGCCATTGTATTACATGGCCTTTAATCTTTGGGTTTTGGTTATTTTTACATTCGTGAGTTTTTATTATGTTGTTCCATGGAAAACACTGTTTTTAGTACTTCTTGCAGGGCTGGTCTTGTCTTGGTGAATTCTCTGAGCCTTTGCTTGTCTATGAATGTCTTAATTTCTCCTTCATATATGTAGCTTAGTTTTGTAGGGAATAAGATTCTAGGCTGGGCATTGTTTTGTTTCAGTAGAGTCAGAATGGGGCCCCAGTCTCTCCTTGCTTGTAACGTCTCAGTAGAGAAGTCTGGCGTTATTCAAATTGGCTTTCCCTTTTATGTTACTTGCTTCTTTCTTCTTACAGCTCTTAGAAGGGCCTCTTTAGTTGATATTTTGGTCAGTCTGATGACTGCATGTCGTGACTTCTTCCTGTTTGCATTGAATCTCCCAGGGGTCCTCTGAGCTTCTTGAACTTGTGTATCTAGATTTTGAGCAAGGCCTGGGAAATTTTCCTCTATTATATCTTCAAATAGCTTGTCCAACCCTTGAGTGTTGTCTTCTTCCCCTTCTGGTAAACCTATGACCCTCACATTAGGTTTCTTCACATAATCCCACAGTTCTTGTAGGCTTTGCTCTTTTCTCATGTTTCTCTGCTCTATTTCTGTGACTGATTTATTTAATTGGAGGGTGTTACTTCAATCTCTGAGATTCTTTCTTCTGTTTGATCTACCCTGTTCTTGAGACTTTCCACTGTATTTTGTAGTTCCTTGAATTGATTCTTCATTTCCAGGAGTTCAGTTAAACTCTTCTTCATTTTGTCTATTTCTTTAGTGAACTTTTGTTCTAGGTCCTGGAGGCTTTTTGTGGTTTCTTTTGTTGGTTATTGAGTTGTTCTTGCAGGTCGGTATGTGTTCTTACGATCCACATATGAAATTCCTCTTCTGTCATTTTGGTTCCCTGATTTTGGTTGGTGTCCGTTTCTAGGGGCTGGGGCTCCTCTTTGTGGGTGTGATTTCCATTTGGTTCTTCATATTTCCTGAGTTCCTTCGCTGATTTCTTCCCATGTCGATCAGTTGTTGATTCTTTTCTTTAGGTTTTTGTTTGGGTATTCACACACCTTGTTTAGTTTCTGAGCCGGTAGGTGGTGTCTGTGGATGAGATTTGACTACTCCCTGTATAATGAGTCAGTAGGTTCCATGAGAAGGGTGTGCAGGATGTCTTCCTTGTCAGTAGGTGGCGCTTGCTTGGAGAAACAGGCTACACTGTTGTGTTTGTGTTCTCTTATCAGCTCTTGTTCCTGTAGAGAGGCACTCTAGTGCCTCAGGTGGTGGGTGGGGCCCTGGGACTTCCAGGTGTGTCCTTTTCTCCCCCTCAGTGAGGGCTGGTCTAGGAGAGAGTCTGGGCAGAGCTGGGTTGGGTAAGCCTGCCCTCAGGGACCACCAATGCCTTTAGCAGGGGTCAAAATTCTGTTCTCTGCTTCCAGGAATAGCTGTCAGGGAAGAGCTGGAATGGCCCTGCTCAGTCAGAGAGTCTGGGTGTGGGGGTGGGGCTGTCTGAGACCAGCAGTCTGGAGCGGAACTTGCTTCTTTCCACCATCCCCAACTCCACAGCTACTCCTGGGCCTCTGCCAGCAGGCCAGACCACATACCACCAGGCCTCCCCTGCCTGTGGTGCCGGCCGGGAGGTTCCCTGCACAGGAACGCCACCTGGGCTGGGCGCACAGACTCCTTTTGGGAGGAGGGTTGCCCTCTAGGACGCTGATCTGCCCCTGAAGGCACACATACCTCAGTAGGGTGTTCACGTATATCCCTTCTGTGCCCAGGGTAATGCGAGACCTGGGTGCATGGGATGTGGTCTGCAGGTCTGTCCTCTGGGTCCCAGAGTTCAAACTATATCCCCACCAGGGAGAGTTCAAGTCCTAATTCACCCACAGGGAGCCCAAGCTGGGTCTATGTCTCACAGCCTCAAGGTCTGCCCCGTTCTCCTGGGATCACCATGCCAGCAGCACCTGGGAGGGCTGGCGGGTAGAGAGCTCACAGTCTGAGTTCTCCTTAGTCAACTGTAGGGCCCCATAAGGGAAGGTCCTGTTCCCTGTAGGTGCCTCCGGCTGGTGGCTGTATGGTCTCTCTGGGCAGCCGCGGGTAGGGTCAGGGGAGGGGTGAAGGAGGCTATATGGCACCTGCCTCGTGGCCCAGGTCTGTGCACACGGAGTTTCCCCGAAGGAGTTGGGAGCTTGGTGCCGCGTCCGCTACTGGCTTACTGCTCACTGGCGGCGGCCGTCGCCGGGCTGGTGTCCACAGGTCTCTCCACCCACTGGGGAGTCCACCAGCAGTCCGAGATGCAGGGGAGGGGAAACCGCGGATGCACTTACCCTTCCCGCTGGTCTCCGGGCTGCTCCGTCGGTCCCAGCTTCCAGTTCTCCTTCGAGACCTCCTCCTGTGGAGTCTCCCGTGGTCTCAGATTCTCTTCCTTCCAACCCTCGTCCGATGTAGGCTCGTCTTCTTGCTTCTGTCTTCTAATTTCTGCTAGAATCTGTCTTTTCTGTGGAGACACTCTGTCTGGTGGTGTTTCTCGTCTGCCATCTTGTTTCCGGATCATATTCCTGTTTCTGATACACAAGTTGCATTTGCTGTTCATCACACACAGCTTTATCTGGGTAAGAAATACAAGTAAAAGCTTTAAATTTCACTAGATGGAACTTGATGGAGGTTCATTATAGGCAGAAAAATGACTGAATAGGTATCTGTGAAAATATTATGAGTGGTTGCTTGCCTTTAGGTAATTTCCTTTATAATATGACTTCACAGTTTCACAACCAAAAAATGCTACTAAATACAGGTGACCCTTGAACAATATGAGTTTAAACTTTGTGGGTCCACTTATATGCATACTTTTTCAACCAAAAGCAAGTCAAAAATATACTATCTGGAATGGACTAAGGTCTAATTCTTGTTCAGACAAAGGTCACTAGAAATAAAGTCTGATAGCATGATTGATATATGTAGTTCAAAAGATTACATATTAAATTTTTCTTTCTCATTCTACCAGATTATTGGATTGCAAAAAATATTTTTGTTTGAATAGTTGTTAGTATCACAGTTGTCCCTTGGTATGTTACAGCAAGTGTTACAGTGGGTGGTCCCGAGGACAAACCAAGTGGCACATGGAGAGTCAGAGAATCAAAGTTTATCCGCTGGCAGGCTCAGTGGTGCCTCACCACCAAATTCTGAGGACCAGTCTACCCGATTTTTCCCACTTTTATTATGTTGGGGTGGTCCAAGGGGTGGGGTATCAGGTATAGGTTAGCTGATGTGTCAGGTAACAGGTTAATATTATGTTGATGTGCCAGGCAATAGATGTAGTGTTATGCTGATGCCAGGCAATAGACTAGTTGATGGGCCAGATAACAGGTTATTATTAAGCTGATGTGGGTCTTCCCTGAGGGGTGGGGGTCTCTGGTGCCTGATGTGCCAAATAATGGATGGGGGTTTTCCTTATCAGGTATAGGCCAGGAATTGGTTCCAGGACATCCCCCCTCTGGACTTCTCACACCCCCTCACCCCATGGGCAACCCATCCTCCCAGCCCATGTATAATCTGCCCATACTCAAACTCTGCCTTCTACCATGCAGATCCACATTTAAGAAAAGTCAGCCCTCTTATAGATGGGTTTGGGATCTGTGAATAGTGCATTTTTGACCTGCTTTGGTTGCCTACAGTCAGAAGAAAGAGAAAGGTTTAAGTTATACAACATTGGTTGAGGACAATCTATATGCCAGGCTTGTGACAAACATTTCATCTCCTTTAATTCTCATAACATCTTGGTATTAATGCCTATTATATAAGAGTAAACCAAAGATTAGAGTGGAGTTGGGATTTGATTTCAAGTTTTTCTGGCTCCCTAGCCTATGCTTTCACAGTGCTACTATGTCTTGTCTAAATGCTCATTTCATTGAGTGCTGTTGTTTGTTATGGCAGTTTTCAGTGGATACAGAGTTTACAACTTAGAAAAGGTATTTACCTGCTTAAAAATACTACATTTCCTGGAAAGTGTTTTCTGTGTTTTTTTCTTCTTCTGCATGATATAATAATCTTGAGATTTATCCTAATACATATCTTTATTCTAATCACATTCTCACCAGTTAATAGCTGTATAATCTTGGACAAGCCACTTAACCATTTGGACTCTCAATTCCATTGGCATATATAAAACTTCATGAAGCAACGCAAAAAATAGGATAGTCTATTTTGTCATGACTCCATGAAACCATTTTGATAAAATCTGTGCTTTCATAGTTGATTCGGTGATGTTTATTTTGGGTATGATGCTATTGCTGTATTGTCTCTGTAGTACATTAAATGTTGGGTATGTCACCAAGCCTAGTATGAAAAGTAAACAAACAAACAAAATGGAAAAAAAAACAAATCTAGCCTACACCAAAGGCTCAAATAAAGATAAGCATGTCGAAAGTCACAATACAGAAAATGTTGACTTTCCTGTATGGCAAGTCAGTAATTTCTATAGAACTGTTGGATATAAGCTATGAAAACAACTGCCACATGGAATCACATCAGTTTTCAGAGGGAAAGACTGACAAAAATGTATATGATCAACCAGAATATATTGACACCAAGTATATATTAGGTTATATGCTATGTATGGAGGGTACAGAGATGAATTATAGAGTTCCTGTCCTCAAGATTCTTACAGTCTAGTAGGGGGGAGAGAAACATAAACAGACAAATCCTAACCTTTCTTGATTATCTCTTTTGTGCTAGAAATAATTTTTTTCTCAATAAGACTTTGGTTAGGTAGGTATCAATGATGCTGAGAGGTTAAATGACTAAGATCATGAATGGTGGAGCTGGAATATACACCTAGGTGTATTTGACACTAAAGCTAATCCTTTTTCCATTTATTATGAAAACACTCCACTTATGTTATAGGTAGTTCCATTTATATTCCCAGTGAGACATTCTGTTCCCCAAATGATTCACACCTAGAAAATGGCATACAGCATGGCTTAGCATGCCCATAAAAGATCACTCTCAATCAAAGCTCGAATAAGGCATGCTGAAACCAACAGGCCATTTGTCCATATTCTTGACTGTTTTGTGTGTCAAGAAGGAGCACAGATGGTGGAAAGTGAGAACCACAATATTGGGCTTTTCTATGGAAGGCAGGTGTTTTAATCAATATGAAGGGCTGTGAAGCTGCAGTTGCCCCTCTGTTTTTGTCATCTCAGTGGAATCCAATCCTAAAAGAGCAGTTTCTCAAAAACAGCAGGTACCTGGGAAAGGGAAGGTGAAAGGCCTGACTCAGAGCCTTGAGCCACTCGCAGCTGGGCAGAGCTTTCCACTTCAGGGTTCCCTATGCAGAGACACCAGAAAAAGTTTCTTTAGAGTCTTCAGCAGATTTTTTTATCTCAAATTCTGTGGGTACAAATATTGTTAGGGTTACATATCTTGCCCCTGACCCCCATCCCCACCCCGCTATGCCAGAGCTTCGAGCGTGTCCAGTCTCCAAGTGGTGCGCCCTGCACCCTCTTTGGCAGATTTTTAAAAGTAGAAGTAAAGGAACTATGAGAAATGTTTTTGGTGGCTATAAATAAAACATATTTGTCAGGGCATTCCACCAAAGCCCACCTGTTTCGCTTATCCCGCTTCTAAATTGAGCAGCTACTAATATTCACAGCTGATGAGGTGATTTGGGGTCATACTTCTGATTGGCTGACTACCATGTAAATGAAGTAACTTTTGGGACATACTTCTGATTGGCTGACTACTATGTAAATGAAGTAATTCGGGGGACATACTTCTGATTGGCTGACTACTATGTAAATGAAGTAACTTTTGGGACATACTTCTGATTGGCTGACTACTATGTAAATGAGGTGACTTTTGTAAAAACTTGCCATTGGCTAACTGTAACCTCCAAAAAGGTATAAAACTAAAAGAAAACAAAAAAGGGGCGCTCAGAGTTTGGTGGCAGATATGCCTCTCTGAGCCGCCTACGAAATAAAGCCGACTCTCCAATTCTCCGTGTGCCGCTCGGGTTTTTCGTTGGCCAAGAGCTGTTCACACCTGCCAGAATATATTTACAGGTTGGAGCCAACAGACCCAGAATTGAAAACTGACTTGACCACTAGCTAGCTGTTTGGTACTGATTCTAAAACAATTTGTGACACATTGTATTTATTCAATCAATATTCAGGTTTATTTTCTCCACTAGACTGTCAGACCCTTTTCTCCACTAGACTGTGAGACCCTTGAGGGCAAGGGCCATATTTCATTGGTCTTTGTAAATCCTGCAACCAATTCACTGCCTAAATTCTGTTAAGCACCGTTGAATTTTAATTATTCTTTTGTAAGAAACACTGATGGGAAAAACATTCATTCAATGTGGACATGGTACAGAAGATACTATTGATGTAGATACCACGTATTTTGTTTTTGTCTACCAGGTACCAAGCAAACTCTTCTAAACAGCTGTGAGTTTTTGAGGGTAAAGATATCTGACTCATTATGTTTAGTGATGCATAAAGTAGCTGTTATATTACAGTACATAGGGGGGACAAAAAATATTACAGCACCTGGTATGAATTACTGTAGCATTTCCTTGATCTCAGTCATGTGGGAGTCACTCAGCATTTTTGTTTTATCTGTGCACAGTCTATATTTTTATTTACTTGACATTTTTTTAAATACAAAGTATCATTTGAAATGAAACATAACTCTAAGATTATAAACTAAGAACATAAAAACATGAAATATTTTTAAATGAAATTAAGATTCAGTACATTTCCCTTGAGTTTAACTTCCATATGTGCTCATAAGTGTTCATAAATTAGTTCTAATTTAGTATTGAGTACATGTGGTGTTTGGTGACCAAAACATGTGTACTTCCGTAAAATTCTGAAATAAAAAAAAAGATTCAGTATAGGTAATAGTAAGCTAGTGATGTGTATTACAGTAACTGTTTTATATATCATCTCTCTTTCAATCTTCATAATAGCGCTTCTAAAAATATTTTCCCATCACCACAGATGTGATTAAGACCTAGAGAAGTTAGGTAACACAGCCCAGTGTTACACAGCTAGTGTAAAGGAGGACCAGGACTCTAAACCAAGTGGATTTTTTTATGCTAAAGCCCACATGATATGCAGTATAGACAGTCCTTAATTTTATTGTTTCTAATTGATCGCCCCTGGTTCCTCCTTCCCCTGTTTCTCACGGATCCAGCTCTCCTTGGTTTTCAGACTATCTCCTCTTAACACTTTCAGCAGCTCCTCATCCCACAGGCCATGCCAAGATCCTCTGGCCCACTGCCTATACGCCCAACACCAAGATCTGCTAGAATGGAGGAAATATGTATATTTTTTAATCTTTCTGAGAACATAAAACAATTGTTATCTACACCTTACTGAGAACTGTTAAGGAGTGAGCATTCTGAGGAGGCTCTTTGTGACCTGGTTCCTAGGAGTGAGAATACAGATAAGGGCCTAGAGAGAGATGGCTATTGTTCTCTCTCTGCAAAGGTCTGGGGAAGGATATGGAGCCTGGAGGATCTAGAGGCTGCTGTGGAAGAAGGGAGGAAGAGAGGGAAAGAAGGGGCTAAGATTGAGCTGTTGTTGATCTGCAGGAAATATAGGGGATAAGGGAGGGCACAGGGCCATGGTCATGGTGGGCACTCAGTAAATTCCCTTAGGATTTAACTAGAGTGAGATGCAGTAAATTGTAGGGATTCATATACTGAGGACACTGCTTTCCAAATTGAAGCTGTGATTGTTACAGCAAGTGTTACAGTGGGTGGTCCCGAAGACAAACCAAGCAGCACATGGAGAGTCGGAGAATCAAAGTTTATCCAACGGCGGGCCCAGTGGGGCCTCAACACCAAATTCTGAGGACCAGTCTACCCGATTGTTCCCACTTTTATTAAGTTGGGGTGGTCTGAAGGGTGGGGTATCAGATGTAGGATAGTTGATGTGTCAGGCAATAGGTTAATATTATGTTGATGTGCCAGGCAATAGATGTAGTGTTATGCTGATGCCAGGCAATAGACTAGTTGATGGGCCAGGTAACAGGTTAGCATTATGCTGATGTGGGTCTTCCCTGAGTGGTGGGGGTCTCTGGTGCCTGATGAGCCAAATAATGGATGGGGGTTTCCCTTATCATGACTAGGAACTTTCCCTTTGGGTTCACAAAATTTTTTCTTCTGTTTTCAGGAGCTGAGTAGCTAAATCAAGGAAACTTGCATGTGTGATTAAGGGCACGGTTTGGTCCAAGGAATAATGGATCTGGGGCTAATAACTGAATGCTAGCGACAGAACATGCAGTAAGAGAAATACGGGAACTGTATTGTTATTGGCGTTCTCCCTCCACTGTTTCAGGTAATTTATGGATATTATTCAATGAAATCTTCAGAAAAAATCTGCAAGGCAGTTGTTCCTACATGACAGATGAGAAAATAGTAGCCCACCAAAGTGGTACGAAGATCATTTTAAACTGAAAACAACTGAATAGACAGCAGTCACAGAAAGAAATATCTAAACTCAAGCAGAACCTTCCAAAAATAAAACTCCTGTTGACTCCAATGTTGATTCCAAGGGAGTTTCGTGTTTGAAAGAAGACTGACCCTTAGTAATAAGATGTGCAAATTCAGCTGCCATTAACCTCCCCAAAGGGAAATTTCCAGCCAGGAAAGAGATAAACTACTCATTACCATTAGCATCAAAAAGCCCAGTAGAATCTTCTATACTTTTGCATTGAATCCCTAACCTTCTCTCCTTTGTTAAACTGGTATATGAACCTTTCTTTCTGGCTATTCAGCAAGTTAATCATTATTCAGTGCTCCCATGTGCCTGTGAAAATAAATATTGTCTTTTCTCTTGTTAAATGTCTGTTGTATGTTCATTTGCAGGCTCCTGCAATTTGATCCTTGAAACCTAAGTTGATAGAAGAAAAGTTTTTTTCTCCCTACAGTGGAATCCTAGCTACAGTGGCTTGTACATTTGCATTGCTCAGGTTCACACTTACCAAAAATATCAGGGCACAGAATTTTACGTCTGGTCATTTGTGCCACAAAGAAAAAAATGTATGGGAAGTCCTGGATTCTAGAGAGTAGGAATGTGTGTTTGATGAAGCCAGAAATTTCATGGGTTCCTGAGATTCAAAAGGAATAAAAGCTCACACCAGTGTATTTTTGGCCTCAGAACATATTGTCAGTAAAATATCTGCATTCTCTGTTCATTTGTAGAAGCTTCAAGTACCTTCCTGTACAATCAGCCTATTCCAGAAAGATGCTTCATTACCAGGCACCAAGGTAGAGTGGTTATGACCACAGGCTCTGATTCAGGCCTTATTCTTTTGTACTCTGTTTGGAAGGAAAGTAGCTTTTTCCTTTCATTTTATTCAGGTTATGTATTTTAGGACCATTGTTTCTAATAAATAGCTGTGTTTAGAGTTTTCCCAAATCACAAGAATGTACTCTAGAAGAGGACACAAAATTAATGTTCATCATATGAGCTTTTCTGTGGCTTTAATAGCTTTCAATATCCAACCCACATCTCAGAAGGAATCATCTTTGACTTTTTTTTTCATTCACTTGCCTGTTTTGTACAATCATCAAGATGCCTGTAAACAAACTCCAATTGTTATCTGTGACATAAGACCTAAATTTAAGGTTCAATATTATGTGCTACTTTGACATCTGGTGAAATTATGAAGGCTTCAAATGGCCTAACCATGAATTCACCCCTCCCCGACTCTGCTCCCATGCCAAACAGCCCTTCTTACCAGGGGGACCAAGGACAGTTCTTGCTTATCCCGAAATAGCCGGTTTCACTTTCCTGCCTGTCCATGGAATTATTCAAACAAGCCAATCAAGTCCTCCCAGGGAAAACAGGGAGCACCCTACCCTCTTAATAAGAAAAGGTCTGCCTTCGATAGCCATTGGTTGTCCAAATGCAGTCTCAGGTGGCCCTGTGTGGCATAAGCTGTCTTCCTCCCCCAGCTTGTGAATGTAGGTGACTAATAAACTGCTATCAACCTCATCTGTTCAGTATTGAGTGTGTTGGCTATCCCTATAGCCAGTATTGAGTGTGTTGGCTATTGAGTATATTGGCTATCCCTATAACCCAAGGGTGAGAATACTTCCCTCACTGATGGAATAAATAAAAAGCAATATTACTGCTAATTATCACAAAGACCCTGTGACATAGGTGTCTTTATTCCAATTTCACTGATGAGGAGATTGAGGAGGATAGATAACTTGCCTCCAGTCACACAGCTGGAAATGTTCCAAGCTGGGATTTGAACTCAATCCTTTCACACTTCAAAACTTGTGTTCATTTTAGCCAACATATCTCAAATATAAAAATAAAAATTTTTAAAAATTTATCTTAAATATGCAACGTGATAAACTTATTTTAAAAAGTCCATATTAAAGCAAGCAAACAAACCAAACACTAGGCTTACTATTAGGGAAGGTCTTGTCACAATGAACCCATATTTGCATGTTGACTATATTTCCCAAAATATTATGAGATAGATATTGCATTTTCCTTGCAATGATCATTCATTCCCAGTCACTTTTTTTTCTCCCCTGAATCCCAATGGCTGGAAACATGAACATTTTTTTTTCCCAGACCTCTTTGTCAGCAGGAATTTCAATGTTTTTTATGTTTTGCTAGAAAGATGGCTTCCAGTGAGAATTAGTAGGTGCAAGGGAAACAGAAGCCATTTTTTTCTATCTACAGTGGCTTGTGCATTGGCTTTGATAAACACAGGTTTTGCAGCAGTTTCTGCTTTTTTTTTTTCTTTTTTTTTTCCTATCTCGGAGCTGCAAGGGATTAGTGAAGTTTGCTACAATTGTATGATCTCTGAGTGATAGCAGAAACTCCTACTCTCTGAATTCTGTGGCAAAGAACCTGCAAACTAAATTTGTAAAAGCACTTAATTCTACGTGTTAAATCTTACCCATTGATAGCTATACCATATTTTCCCTATAACCTATAACCACTGCATCTTTCAGCTTTTTCACTCATTCCTGTTCATGATTCACAATGAACCAATTTTGATCTCTGTCTCTCTATTGCATGATGTAAGCTTCCTATTGCATGCCCCAAACTAGGTCATTGACAAAGAATCCTTCTCAGAATCTTTACTCCTTATAGGAGGCATCTGGAAACATAATTCTTTCTCCCTCTCACAAAGGTTGAAAACAGATTTTCCTGCCACGACATAACTAAAATACTGATATGGTTCAAGTTCAAAAATATTCTAAATTAGTCTGATAGTTGACCGGAGAATCTGGAAAGAAGTCTCTGGAATAAGGAGCTGGTGAAAACTCTCTAGAAGAAGTTAGGTTACAAAATTTGCAGAGTCTATTAGTGAGAAAAAAGAAGGGAATAGAAGATAACTATTGAGATAATAATCAAGGTAGGAACTGGCTATGCAAGTCTTGTGCACACTTAAAATAAAATAACCCAGAGATTGAATCATTGATCTGGGAATAGAGTAGTTGGTCATAATATTTGCTTATTATCCTTTTAATTCTTGCAGGATCTGTATAATATCCCTTCTTATATTCTTAATACTGGTATTTAGTGTCTTCTCTCATTTATTATTGGTCAGTCTGGCCAGGGTTTTATCAATTGCATTTAACAAAGACCCAGCTTTTATGTGGGCATGGTGGTGCACACCTGTAGTTCCACCTACTCAGGAGGCTGAGACAGGGGGATTGCTTGATCCCAGGAGTAGTGGGACTGTAGTGCACTATGATTGCACCTGTGAACAGCCACTGCACTCCAGCCTAGAAAACATAGCAAGATCTCATCTCTAAAAATCAAAAGAACTGGCTTTTAGTTTTATTGATTTTTTTCTATTATTTTAATGTTAGCAATTATAATATTTTCTGCTCTTTATTATTTCCTTCCTACTGCCTTCTTTGGATTCACTTTGTTCCTTCTTTGCTTTAACATTTTTGGGGTATAATTTACTTACCATAAATCTCACCAATTTTAAGTATCCAATCAATGATTTTTAGTAAATTTACAAAGTTGTGCAAATATCATCAAAATCAAATTTTAGAATATTTCCAACCCCGTCCCATTGCAATCTCCATTTCCACCCCCAGCCCCAGATAATCAGTAATCTACTTTCAGTCTATAAATTTGCCTTTCAAGGCCCAATGTAGTCTTTTGGGTCTGGCATCTTTCATTAACATGATGTTTTTGAGTTTCATCCATGTTTGTAGCATGCATTGGTCCTTAGTTCTTTTTATTGTTCAATAGCATTTTATATAGATATACTTCATGTTGTTTACACATTCACAGATTTATAGACATTTGGGCTAGTTTCACTTTGGGGCTATTAAGAATAATGCTGTTATATACATTCATCAACAAGTCTTTATGGGGATATATGTTTTCAACTATCTTGAGTAAATTCTCAGGAGTACAACCATATGTTTAGCCATTTAAGGAAGCTGTTTTCCAGAGTGGATCCATCATTTTACATTCTCACCCACAATGTATAAGGGTTCCAGTTTCTCCACATCCTCACAAACACTTCTTATTGTTTGTCATTTTGATTACAGTTATTCTAGTGGGTATGAAGTGGTTTAGATTTTCATTTCTCTAACAAAGATGAGCTCCTTTGTGTGCTTACTGGATTTAGTATTCATACATTTTCATTGGGTAAAAATTTATTAAAGTCTTTTGATCATTTGTAATTGGTTTATTTGTCCTTTTGATATTTTGTTGTAAGAATTTTTTATATATTTAGGATACAAGCACTTATCAGATATATGACTTGGAAAATATTTTTATTAGTGTATGGCTTGTCTCTTCTTCATGGTATCTTTTGAAGTGCAGAAGTTTGGGGTAGGTGAAACACAATTTATCAATTTTACTTTTATGGATTGTGTTTTTGGTGTTGTTTGCAAGAGATCTTTACCTAACTTTAGATCATGAAGATTTGATTCTATGTTTTCTTGTAAAAGTATTATTGTTTTAGCTATTACATTTAGAGTTACAATTCATTATGAGTTAATTTTTATATGGTGTGAGGTAAGTGTCTAAAGTGGTTTTTTCCCATGTAGATGTCTAATTGTCCCAGCACTATTTGTTGAGAAGACTACCCCTTCCCCTAGTGAATTGTTTTGGCATCTTTGTTAAAAAATCAATCATTAGCCAGTGTGGTGGCATGCATCTGTAGTCCCAGATAATCAGGAGGCTGAGGCAGGAGGATAGCTTGAGCACAAGAATTCAAGGACGCAGTGACTTATGATGGTGCCACTGCACTTCAGCTTGGGTGACTAAGTGAGGCCCTGTCTGTCCTTATGCCAAAAATGCAGTGTTTTGATTACTTTATATTTATAAAAAGTTTTAAAATTGGGCAGTGTAAGTTTTCTAACATTTTTCTTCTTTTTCAAGATTATTTTGCTGATTTTGGCTCTTTTGCATTCCAAATTTTGAATCGGATTGCCATTTTCTCCAAAAGGTTTGCTGGAATTTTGATAGGGATTGTGTTGACTCTGTAGACCAATTTGGAGAGGATTGCCTAACAACACTGTGTCTTGAAATCCATGAACATAAAATGTTTTTCTGGTTATTTAGGTCTTCTTTAATTTCTCCCAGCAATGTTCTATAATTTTCACTGTACAAGTCTTATATTCCTTTTAGTAAATTTAGTCCTAAGTATTTTATTCTCATGCTATTGTGAATGGAATTCTTTTCCTAAAACTCATTTTTGGATTGTTCATTCTTAGTATATGGAAATACAACTGATCTTTTATCCTATAATCTTGCTAAATGTAGTTATTAGTTCTAATACTATGTATGTGTGCATATGTGTGTGCGTGTGTGTGTGTGTGTCCTTAGTATTTTCTCCATCAGGATTATGTTGTCAGCAAATAAAGTCAGTTAATACCTTCCTTTCTAATCTAGATATCTTTTGTTTGTCCTGCTTTCTTCCATTGGATAGAATCTCCAATACAATGTGGAATAGAATTGGTGAGAGCAGGCATCCTTGTCTTAGTCCTGATCATAGAGGGAAACCATTCAGTTTTTTACCATTAATTATAATGTTAGCAGTAGGTTTTGCATAGATGCCCTTTATTGGATTGAGAAAAACCCCTTCTATTAGTATTTTGTTAAGAATATTTTTATTATAAATGGATGTTGGATTTTATCAGATGCTTTTTATGCATCCATTGAGATATTCATATAGATTTTATCTTTTATGAATGTGATTATTATGTTAATTTATTTTTTGATGATTAACCAACCTTACATCCCTAGTATAAATCTCATTTGTTCATGGTATATAATTATTTTTAGATATTGCTGGATTTCACTTGCTAATATTTTTTTGATTGAATTTTAAATCTATATTCATGAGAGATATTTGTCTGTTGTTTTCTTGTGATGTCGTTGTTTGATTTTGATGTCAGGGTAATGTTGAACTCATAGAATAAATTGACATGTATTTCCTCTTATATTCTATGAAAAAATATGTAAAAAATGTTATTGTTTCTTTAAATGTTTGGTAGAATTCAGCAGTGAAACTACCTGGTCCTGTGCTTTTCTTGGTGGGATTTTTAATTACTAATTTCTTGGATTTCTTCACTTGTTTATTTAGATTTCAATTTCTAGTCTGTATTTCTTCCTGATTCACTTTCAGCAATATGTGTCTTTCTAGGAAGTTGTCTATTTCATAAGTTTTTTAATTTGTTGCAATAAACATTATCATAGTAGCCCCTTATAATCTTTTAATTTCTCTAAGGTTGATACTGATGGCCCCACTTCCATTCCTGATTTTGGTCATTTGTATGTCTTCCCTTTATTTCTTGGTCAGTCTGGCTAAAAGGTTGTCAATTTAAAGAAATCTTTTCAAAGAAGGAACATATGGTTTCATTGATTTTTGTCATAGCCTTTGTTTTCTAATTCATTGATTTCTACTTTAATTTTATTATCTCCTTTCTTTACTTGCTTTGCATTAAATTTGCTCTTCCTTTTTCTGGTTTACTTAGTTTCTTTCTTTCTTTCTTTCTTTCTTTCTTTCTTTCTTTCTTTCTTTCTTTCTCTTTCTTTCTTTCTTTTTCTTTTTTTTTTGCCACTGCTTTATCAACTAATAGTTTCTTTAGTTTAAAGCTTCGATTATTGATTTCAGAAGTTTCTTCTTTTGTAATATGAGCATATATTTCTTTCATCTTTCCTCTAATCCCTACTTTAGCTGCACACTAAAATTTTATTTGAATGATGTGGGAGTGAGGGGAAACTTGGTCTTTTCCCCTATTTGCTAAAAGATCAACTCACAAAGCAGATTAGTAAGATAAAGTTTCTTTACCATGCAAATGGGGAGAATCACAGAGTGATCACCCAACATCCCAATGGGATGAAGATATTTACACACTTGCCTTTTAGAGGGGTGGAGGAATTGAAGAGTACAGGTAATTCTGTTTAGGGGCAACAAATGGTTGCTAGGGGAAGGATGAGAGAATGAACAGATGGGAGGAAACTTATTGACTGTAAATTAACCTGAGAGACAGGAATTATGTCTAAAATAACTTGGGCCAGCTCTGGGTGCATTCTTGATTTTCTTTCCAGGAATATATTGAGATAACAAGGAAGGGAAGGGAATTCCATTGTACTTTTTGATGGATCAATATGGTTTACGCAGATAGAGGGCAAGCCTCTTCCAAGGGCATGTATACTTCTAAGAGCCTTTAATTCAAAATATATTCTTTATACCAAGGAATCATACTTTGGGGTGAAATTTCCTGAGTTCCTTCAATGGGAACATCTTGAAAAAGTATAATAAAATTTCAAAACCATGTTATTGATATTGACATTGATACAATCCACTGCTCTTGTTCATATTTTCCCAGTTTGCTTGTACTCGTTTGTATATGTGCTTGCAAAGTGCATTTAGTTCTATACATTTTTATGACATGTGCAGATTCATAGGTTCATGTATCCACTATCAGAGTTAAGATACAGAACAATTCCATCACCATGAGATTCTGTTGTGCTGCCCTTTTATAACCACACCAACCTTCTCCTCATCCCTACCCCTAGCAACTAATAAGGTGTTCTCCATATCTATAATTTTGTCATTTTATGAATGTTACATAAATTGAAAAGTACACTATATAATTTGGAGGGATTGGCCTTTTTCATTCAGTATAATTCCCAGGTGATTGTGTCTATCAATAGAATACTCGTTTTTATTGCTAAGTTGTATTTCATGGTTTGGATGTGCCTTAGTTTATTTAACTATTCACCCATTGAAATATGACTGGATTATTTTCAGTTTAGAGCTGTTATGAATAAAGTTTCTATGAATAATCCTGTAGAAGTGTTTATGTTAACATGCTTCCATTTGTCTTGGATAAGCCTGAGTGCAGTTGCTGGGTTATTTGGTGATTGCCTATTTAGTTTCATAAGAAACTGACAGTTTTCCAGAGTTTGCGATTTAGCATCCTTATCAGTAATCTATCTTTGATACAGTTTCTCTGCATCCTTGCCAGTATTTGATTTTGTCACTATTTTTTATTTTAGCCATTCCAATGGGTATGTAGTATGATCACATTGTGGTTTTAATTTGTATTTCCCTAATGACTAATTATGTTTAATATATTTCCATGTGCTTATCTGTCATTCTGTATATTTTCTTCAGTGAAAGATCTTCTCATTTTTTTCACATTTTCAAATTTGATTGCTTACTTTTAAACTGTTGAGTTTTGAGAGTTCTTTATATGTTCTGAATGTGAGATTTGTTGTTTGCATATATTTTCTCCCAGTCTGTAGCTTGTAGATTTTAATTCTCTTAACAGGATCCTTGCTAGAGCAAAAGTTTGGTTTTTAAAATTTTTATGATATCCAATTAATCAAATTTTTGTTTTAAGAATTGTGTTTTGGTGTCAAGTTTAAGATGTGATGTGTCTTAATGTTTCTTGTTATGTTTGATAATTTTTCTTGTTCTGAAATTTGCTTTGTCTGATATTATTATAGTTACTCTAGCTTTCTTTTGATTAGATTTTGCATCATATATTTTTCCATACTTTATTTTTAATCTATCCATACCATTATATTAAAAGAGGGTTTCTTTTGTAAATAGCACATAGTTGAGTCTTTTCTCTTCACGTAATCTGACATCTATTTTTTAATTAGTGTGTTTTGACCCCTTATATTCACTATAATTATTGATATTTTGGATTTCGCTCTGCTATTGTATTGTATGCTTTTTGCTATTGTTTTTGTTGTTGTTTCCCCCTTCCCCGCATTGTTTTTGTTGTTCTGTTCAACCCTTCCCTTCTTCTTTTAGATTATATGAAATCTTAGCTTACTATTTTATTTGTCTTTTGGCTTTTTAACTGTCTCCCTGTATTATATTTCTTGTGGTTGTTCTAGGAATTATATATATCTAACCTATATTATATAGGTTATATGTGTGTATATATATATATATATATATATATAAACACACATACACTCACTTTACTTTTCAAAATATATTTCACTTAATGTTTTACCATTTCAAGTGAAATTACCCCTCCTTTGTGTTATAGTTATCATATGTATTACACCTACAGATTTTATAACCCCATCAATGTTATGTTTTGCTTTCTATTGTCAAATATATTTTTTTTAATTTAAGAGGAAAAAATAGTCTATTATATTTATCTAGACATCTACCATCTTTTTATTTTTTTATTCTGCAGTTCAAAGTTTCCCTCTCTTAATATTTTCCTTAAATCTGAAAAACTTCCTTTAGTGTTTATTTTAGCCTAGACTTTCCAGCAACAAACTCTGTTAGTGTTCCCTTCATCTGAGAATTTTACTATTTCACTGCCATTCCTTAAGGATATTTATTGCTAGATTTGGAATTCCAGGTTAAGAGTTATTTTCTTTCAGCACTTTAAAGATGTTCCTTCATTGTCTTCCGGCCTCCATGGCTTCTGAAGAGTATTTGAATCATTATCCCCTCATATGTATTGTGTTACTTTTTGCAGGCCATTTTTTTTTCCTTTTATAAAAATGATATATTTTGGCTAAGTAAAGTTATTAGGTTGTTGGTATTTAAACCATTTTCTGGGGGGAAATCATTAACAAAAATGAAACAATAAGTATTTGTTTTATTGACAAACAGTTTAAGTGTTTAACAAGCAAGTCTAATAACACCAAGGTTAGAGGCTAGCTTGCTTTTCCAAGCCATCATTTTACAGTTTATTAAGCAAACAAGGAATCAGATGTCACTCATCCATTCACCTGATGTGATCTTTTATACAGACACTACTAAGTCACATTTGGAACAAATGAAAATCTTTTAATAAAAGCTTTAAAGATGAGCTCATGAACTCAGTTTAAATTTCACCATTTAAATTAGGTCAAATGAAAAGAACTCAAATAAGTAGTTGCCCAATCAGAGCCCATTATTTGTAAGTCATCAGTGCCCCCAACCTTAAAACTCCTCTTTGACCCAATTATTGAAAACCTACATCTAACAAAGTTAAAGGATTAATTTCCATTCTTCAACCTCTCAATCCCAGATTTTCAAAGAAAAACTTATCTACGGAATACTTAACCAAAATCAGATAGGAAAATTAAAGCCTGCATAGTTATGAATCAGATTTGTTTCCCTACAACCAGGTTGCATACAATTCTATCAATTGGTTCTGTATACACTCTAGAACTGACCAAGACAAAGTCTGGCATAGAAAAGCTATAAGAAATAGGTTCCTAACTACAGAAGTTGCAAAGTTTAAAAGCATATGAAAAAAAATTTATTTGGGAGTCAGTTATCTTCTACTGGGAGAACTTGCCTCTACTAAAAACCAAAACCAAAACCAAAAAACCCCAAAACCAAAAC
>VSMD01010451.1:0-70267 GCA_008750895.1 Mirza zaza
GGAGAAATTATTCGATGCTGTGGTATTGTGAATTCAGAAATTTCCAAAGATTTGTTTAGCTTTCCAAAGAGATGCCTTCCCTATCTCTTTAGTGGAATTTCAAGAGCCTACTATGATTTATATATGCAAAAAATAGAGGAATGTACAAGAAACTAAGCTAACAGAGAGTGGGATGATTGATAAACATGCAAAAAGCCTAAATGTGAAATTATCTGAGGCATTTAGAAAACAAGGCACGTAGTGTTTTAAGGGCAACAATTATCAAGGCAAGAGGTGTGTCAGATGAGGCAGGGCGTTTGCAAGAAACCAGGCTGTCAAGAATTATGATTTCCTCGCAAAGAGGTCAAGATAGTCAGAAGCAAGGGAGTTAGGAAGTTAGGAGCCAGTGGGAGATTCTAACGGGGGAGAATCCTGTTCAGATGAATGCCTTAGAATGTTTTAGAAAGAACCGTTTGGCAGATGCGTATTGGAAGTTTGAAGAGGAAATAAGCAGGAGACAGGTAGACAAGTTAGGACATTAGTGTGGTAGTCTGGGCACCCACAGAGAATGGGAGCCCCAGCCAAAGTAGGAACAGTAGGAAAACAGAAGGGAAGCCAGTTAGAGAGAGATTTAGGAGGCAGAATTGGCAGGACACCTCCTAAGTGTTTTCAGTGTGTGTGTAAAGTCTAGTTTCTGAAAACAAGTTGTTTTTCCTTTTATTTTTAAGAAATCTGCGGTATTTTTTTCCATAAGTGTATTATGTGTGTATGCGTATGTGTGTGTATAGTTGGTTGTTGGATTCTTTTTAAATTAATAGGACAAAGGAACACTTCAAAAATGTAACCTTGATGCTGTGTTTAGTAGATTGAAAATTCTTCAGGGGCTTAAGAAATTAAGAATGTGGTTTCTTTCCAAGATCAAGAGACTGAGTTCATCTAACTGAGAAGTTTGTCATCCATTACATGTTCTCATCTTGCTGATGTGGAAAAACGCCAGTGGCTGGCGTCTGTCTGATGGATTCAGGGGTCTGGTTCAGTGGACTCTGAGCAGGGAAGCTCACAAGGTGGGCTGCCTCCTACAGGACAGCTCTCGAATTTGGTCTCCTGTTGTCAGGATGGGCCCACACATGGGCTGTTCGCCACACATGGATGTCCTTTTTACCAGATTCCTCCTTTCCTCAGACCTCAGGCAGGCTCTGCTGTGGGGATGACTCTGGTGCTATTAATAGCAGCCTTGCTTTAATATCCAGGCTCCTTTTTCTCCATCGCCTCATACTGTATCACTTGATTTCTCATGCATCTCTCGCTTCCTGGTTTTGTCCTTCCACGTTGCTCCAGCCTACAACCCCAACCTGTCTACTCTCCTATTTCAGATTCTTGACCTGCCTTCAAGTCCCTCATTTTACTTTGATTGCAAATCTTTTAAATATTCATGTTCCAAAAGTATGCATCCAGCCATTTTTTGTTTTGTTTTGCCCCCATGCTATTCACTCTTTGGTAAGTCTGCCATGGCGGCTGTAGCTTCTAGAACTACCTCAAAGCTATCACCTAATTCAAATTTAACTCACATTTAACTCTCTGATTCAAAATTAGTCCACAATCTTCTACTACCTTCATCCCACCCAAAGGGAACTTTTTCTTTCTCCCTTTAGCCTTTATTTCAATTCATGACACCCAAGCCATTGAGCCAGAGTTTGGGGCATCCTCCTTTATAACTCTCTTTGTCTTGTCTTTTATAGCCAGCGAGTCACTGTGTCTTATCAGTTTGCCTCCTACATATCTTTCTAATCAGTCTCCTCCTCGCCATTACCATTACCACTCAAATTTTGCTAAAATCTCTTTTAGCCTATAGTCTTCCTTGTCCAAAAAACCCCAAATCCTGTAGCTCATATTAAAATCTAAAACAGAAATATAACCTGTCGATGTATTACTTAATTTTTGCATGCTTACCCAATACATATGTATTTATCAACAAGGTTTTTACATGCTGGGCATTGTGGTAGGCCACAGGGTTATCACAGTAAATGAAATAGACATGGCCAATCTCAAACTCTTGATGGCTGTCAGAATCACGTGAGAAGCCCTTATACTGCTTGAAATTTATGGTCTGCTCCAGCCTACCTATTTGAAAAAAGGTGAATCACAAAGGGTAAGATCTACTTTTATTTGCTCTATCCCCAGAGCTGAGAGTACAGCACCGTCCATTCTTGGGTATGCAAAAGGCAAACGGAAAAGATCTGGAGTAAGAAACTATTAGTAGAGTGCACGGTGGTCATTGTGGTAGTCATTGGAGAGTCAGGCATTTAATTAAACATGCCAATGTCTGTCACTGACTATTTTTTAAGCTCATAAAAAATGATTTACCATTTCTAATATTTGGTTCAAAGTACTCTGAAATATTGCTAACCTCTACCAATGGGAGCATACACTTTATTAATATTGTGAGACAAAGTAATTATTGAAGTGTGTTCCTTTATACTGTAAGATGATACTCTACCATGCCTTGAGTTTTGTTTTGATAATACTCTCACCTAATTAAATTAACTTTAAAATATATATACTTTTAAATTGAACTATTCGGCAAAACTCTGAGAATTTTAGGACACATTTGTTCTCCTATGTACATACCATGCAAATAAATATAGTTAGAATTTTAGTGAGTAATGTCAATGAGAATGTAGGTAGAGATATTGGAGATGTGAGCAGTTCTCCACCAAAATAAATAATTTCTAAAACACTTAGGTGTGCAATCTCTGTAAGGCAGAAATCCACAATGTAATTAAATTTCTATTGTGGAAATTACTATTCATAAAAAGTAATAACATCAATTGTTGGAGGCTACTTTTAATAAACATTATCTGTATAAGCTGTCTGTATACTTGGAGATATACTTATCTGAGGATTTAGGAGAATAAGCTTTGGGGCCAGATGGTCTATTAAACGAGATAATGAGATTAAATGAGATAACATACACAAGGGGCTTAACACAGTGAGTGGCACATATAAGCACTCAGTAAAATGCTAGGGATAATGATGTGGGTAGTTATCCTCCCAACTCTGCTGTGAGGTAGCCATGTTATCTCCATTTTACAAATGAGGATATGAAAGCTCAGAAAGTAACAATGACTCACTCTGAAGGCCAGCCAGATAATATGTTACATGGCCAGGAATGGAACACTGATCTTCCAAATGAGCTTAAGGTCAAGACTCTTAAACCGTGATTTGAGACCTGACTTCTCAGAATGTAAAATAAAGATCCCTGATGACCACGTGTGGATGAAGCAAGTGCTCAAGAGCAAGAGAGCTGTAGCTTCCGCCTGTGTAAACAAGATAAAGACCCTTAAGCACATGTGACCAGATGGAGTGAGATGGGACTGGGACCAAAGATGGAGTAATTAGATTAGGAGTTTGAGGCTGATTTTTGTAGGAGTGGCTATGTGGCCATATGTGACCATATGAAAAATGAACCCAGGCCAACAAAAGTTCCTTATAGGGTTCTTAAACTCTTCTTTCTTTTAACTTGGGAAGAAGAAAGGTATGCTTCCTTGAGTCTAAGGAATAAACTCTTGTGGTGGTCTCTTCTGCAGGCTATGTGCCCCTAGCCATACTAAGACTGCTTGCATGGCTGGGGCCCAGAGTAGCTATCCTAGCCTCCTTCTGCTGTTACTGGCTCCTTGTGTACAGCTGTGCAAGAGGTACAGCCCTTAGATAATTCCACAGGGCAGGTGCCATGGCTGGGACACACTCACTTGACCTGAATTAGCTTGTTTCATTTGTTCATGTGGTTGGTTTTAACTTGGTAGAAAAAGTAGGCTGAAAGGGAATGGAGGAAAATCTTAGGCAATGTGCTGTCAAATTATTCTTTAATTAAATTCACTTTTTAGGAAATTCCATTTATGAGAAGGAACAGTGAAAGAAAATGCAATACATTTCAGATAGCTAATTTAAAAATCATGTTAGTGTATATTTGGATGTTTTTAAAGGGTATTTTAAATTCATATTTCACCTAAATATTGAGCTACTGCAATGTGCTAGGAAGGTTCTGGTAGGTGCTGGGACTATAACAATGATTAAGACAGGGGTTATTTTGGTTTTCCCATAGCCCAGTACTAAGCAAAGGAGAAAGGTAATGAAAACAGAATCAAAATAAAGTATAGTAAATATTAGGAGAGAAGAGTAATGAATACAATTCATACCAAGGATACCTAACTTTCTGATGAAAGCCTTGCCAGAGGAAGTGACTTGTAATCTGTGGTCTGAGAGGTGAGAAGCCATTCTGATAGATGAAGGGTTGAGGAAAGCAGAGGGAACAACTTATGCACAGGCATGGAGCAGGGACGATGGCTAAGCTGGGTCTATGATAGTGATGGGAATTAAAGTTATATGTATGAAGTTATTATACATAGGTAAACACATAAACTCATTTGCTAATAAAGAGGTTGGTTTGGTTAAAACTACAGATTTCTTATTCTGAATTTCTTATGTCAGGGGGTTAAAACAAAACAAATCAGTACTAGTGGTTCTAGAAGTTCTGCCTGCAAAGGGCTTCCTTAAAATCAGCATTGTGTGCACCACACACACATAATTGGTCTTTGATGACTATTTTGTGTGAGTTCTGCATTTAGCAAGTCTCATTTTTGAAGCAAAATATTTCCTATTTTTTCTTTTGCCTGCCTGGATGAGATCAATGACTTATTAGTCACAAATAAATACTACAAAAATTTTCATTTCAAATTTTGGAGTTTTTTCTTAAAGCCCAGGTTAAAAGAAGAACTCTAGTTAAATCAAATGACTTATTCTAGTCCATGGACTCACTGATTCATGATTCTCTTATTCTTTTATTTTGTACTAAAGGCACCATCAAAATGAATAGAAAACATCACAGCTGGATTGAAGCAGCACTAAAAGAACAATTTCGAGTTTTTAGTAGTGATTTTAGCCCCCATTACCAAGACTTTTGTTCCCCTTTTGAAGCCATTAGTTTTTTCATATAACTTTTAGCCAAATTTAGAAGTATCTAAACCTAAAATTTTATAAGTTCTAGGCCGAGGTTACTTTATCAGTTATTGGGATAAATGCGACAAGCAGAAACAGGATTGGGTATAAAGCTTTAATTCAAGATCCTTTGTTTAAAGGGTGTTTCTCAGCCTAGTTTGGAAATACTGATGAGGAATACAAAAAGGAATGTATACCAATGACTTCAGTAATAAAAATATTAATAAAATGGTTATCAAAATTTGGGGAGTCCATAGACTCCTTTGAAAAGCTAATAGGTACTCTGGATGCAACAGACGCACTTCAGTGGGCCTGAGGATGCCATGAAGTCTACAATTGGACTCCTTGGGATTTAGGAATCTTGCTTAGTGATTTCTTTATTTTCAGTCATGTTCGTTGTTTGAATATTGCCACCCAATCCAAGGTTTGTTAGCCTTATTATGGGGTTGATTTTTTTTTTTCATAATTTACCCCTAAAAGTACTATTTGGTCAGATCTTCTAGACACATCTCCAATTGAGAGACCTATTCTCGATACTAAAGAGCCAGCCTGCTCAGTGAAATGAGCATGAGCACCATCTAATGCCCACTGATGATTAGGGTATAGGTAATTTTACAAAGGAATTAGGTTTGTCATTGGTTGGTTGGTTGGTTGGTTCATTTCTCTCTAAGATTTGTAAGTTATTTTTTATATTATCATTTTTAATCCTTCTGTTCCACATCACAATCCCTTGAGTTAGCTGTTACTGTCTGAATTTAAGTATAAGAAACATTTTTTGGAATAAGAAACATTTTGTAAATATGTCCTTTTATTGGTGAAAGAGCATATCACTTCCATTTTTAAAGAAACTTTTTATTTTAGAGAAGTTTTAGATTTTCAGAATAGTTGTGAAGATAGTACAGAGTCCTCAAATACCCCGTACCCAAGCAGTAATATGGTACAGTTGTTAAAATTAACAAACCAATATTGATATGTTCACTAAAGTCTATAGTTTATTCAGATTTCCTTAAGTTTTCCCTAATGTCCTTTTTGTGGTCCAAGATCTCATCTAGGACACATTATATTTAATAGTCATGCCTCCTTATGCTCGGTTATGACAGTTTGACTTACATTTGATGTTGTATGTCTTTGAATTTTAATACAGCCTTCTGTTATTTTTCAAAATCTTTAAACAATTTAACTTTTCCAAAAATACTTTCCCTTGTTCTGTTCCCTTGATAACACTATATAACTATTAAATATTTAATCAGCTTTATGAGGGTTTGTATAAACAAATTACCATTGTACGTTTTTCATCTCTAATAATGAAAAGGATTAAGAAAGAGGATTACCAAAATGTTTATCTTGCCAAGATTGCCAAGATGATATAACATGTAAGTGATGGGTCAGATTTCAAAGCCTATGACAGCTTCCAAGCAGAAAAAAAACTCCTTTAGCATCTGTAGCCTAAAATGCCCTTAGCTTCTGTAGCCTAAAATGCCCTCCACCCCCGCTGCCATGTTGTTGCTAGGGCTTCTATAATGACCAACACCCCGAGATAAAGAAGTTTTCCTTTGGAGTCTCATTGCCTCCAGGCATAGGAGATGTATATAAAATGCTATATATATGAGCCCGGTTTGCCACCTACCCCAAAACAGATGTGTTGAAGTCTCAAAGAAACTTCTGCCTTATACCAACTGAAATACATTAAGTCTGAGGAGTATTCACAGTTCTGCCCTATTTACTAATATTTTAATTAAACATATATTTTTCTTGCATTTAAAAGTCTTCACGAGATATATAGGAATACTTTGTTGATAACTTCAGTCTCCTGAAAGCAGGATGGAATAGTGTGTTTCCTTCTCTAAAGTGAAGAGGTAGTATATATGTTTATAAGTATGTGAGGGAATTTACAGAATCTTGACTAAAATAGATCGCTGGGCAAAGAGTAGAGCTATGTAAACTAGTTGGCTCCTGCAGTATTGATTATTTGTAAACATATCTGTGAAACATTAAACGATTGCCATACACTTGGGTACCTCAAGTTTGGATGCACATTAGAAGCCCTAAGGAGGGTTAAAAGTCCCAATGCCCAAGCCTCATTCCAGACGTGTTAAATCATAATCTCTGTGATGAAATCCAAAATAGCATTTTTTAAACTCCCTAGTTGATTCTAACATGTAGCCAAGAGTTCTACATTGTGACTCAGGGGTTTAATGTTGTTCCTATACTTTTATTCTGGAGCATAAACTTAGCTACTATTTATTCTTGTATAAAAAAAGAAAGTATGGCTTACAAAAAAGGATAAGAATTATTATGTTTTAACAGTCAATTAAACTCATTATTAAAATTCCCATTTTTGTTTGTTTTGCTTACACATCTATCAAATGCATGGTTTTTCTCCAACATACAGAACTTTTGGAAAGTCAAATGAACTAAAATTTCCCTGCATCAATTCAATTACCTAACAGTAAGCATGGACATCGTTTTAATTCACAGCATTTTCTCATAGAGGTGCTTCCATTTTTATTAAGTATTCTCTGAATGGAAAATTATATAATTGAAAGTTTTATTTTTAGTTTTGGTAAAATTGTAAAATAAAAATCAGTTTCAATATCTACTATTTGGAGGAGACATGTGTTAATCACATGTCTATTTTTTTAAGGAATAAAATTTCTGTCTTTCCTTAACTTGGTGACATCGATTTCAAGTTCCTTGAAGGAAGAGTCTCTCTTGTCCTTTGTATCATCCACATGCAGAGCAAGTGTTTGGGCCTGTTGGTTGACTTTGGCCTTTGATCTTGAGAATAAAATCTATATACTGCATATATATGCACACTGACATAAATCCAAAGAGAGAAGAGGGAGAGGAATATATTTTGATAGATAATTTAGATGAATAAATTGATAAACACACACTTAATGCTATTAGAATCCTTTCCTAAATCCCTTTAGCCCTTTTCAAAGAATTCCATTTCTACATATTTAAGATTTTTAAAAAATTATTATTATTTTAGATTCATGTTCCTATAAAATTTCTTTCTTACTAAAAATTTTGTTCCAGATTAACTGTTAAAGGTTGCATTTTGACAGAAAATTATTTTCCTAACTTAGCAGATTGAATTGGTAAGTCAGTAGCAATATTTTTCATTAGTATTCTTAAAATAGAAACTTTTGAGAGATTTGAAGTTTTAGCAATTAACAGAGTTTGTTAAAAATAAAGCCATTAAAGGGTATTATTATAGTAAGAGGTAGATTTCAATCTGGGCAATTATAAAATAAAGATGTATTTAATACTAAGTAAAGTATCACAGAATGATTTGATTAATGTTATAAATGTGATTAGTAGAATAAATGTTTCCTTGGCATCATTGGTTAGATAGCCAAAAATTGGATGTCAAAAAAGGGTTTATAATTCTTTTCTACATATCAGAATGAAAATCAGAAGTTGGTAGAAATTATGTTTATTGTCTTTGAATTCTGCTGTTACTCTTTATTATAATGATCAGATCATGTCTGTTTAAAGTAAGGTACCATGTTATTAAATGATATATTAAATAACCATATTTCTAACACAAAATGATATTTTTTTCAACTTCTAAATTATATGCTGGTTATTTCTAAATACATGCACATTTAGTCTAAGTATCTCAATTAATTTAAATCAGTTTCTTTCTTTGAAAAAAAATTTTAAGGCATTCTTTTCTGCACAAAGGTAAATTTCAGATTCAGCTTGTAGGACTTAATAATAACTCTCCTGCAAGCTGGGTCAAATTTAAATCTCCTATTGGGTATCAGATGTATTTAGATAACAACATACACATTAATGAGTCCCCCGTGAGAAGTTGGTGGTGAAGTTGAGCTGTTGTGCCCTATCCCCATAGCAATCTCTGATATTCAGTGTCATCAGCTATGTGATTCCAGGTATGCCCTCCTAAGCGTCTTTTGTAGGATTCTGTCCTTCCCTGTCAAAAAACATAAACTAGATTACAAACCTACTTTCTTCCCTAACCTCAATGTATTAATTATTTGAAAATTTCACCATAGTTTGATTTATAAAAGTCACAATAGTTCTTATTGTATGTGTGAAATTATATGTCATCATACCAGTAATAAGAACAATTATTTGGTCAGACACTTTCTATAAAGTGAAATTTATATATGAATGGTATTTCTGTAATGTTTAGAGTAAACACAGTAAGATATTTTGCCCAAAGTGCTGTGTTTCTAAGAGTGTTACTTGAGAACATGACATTCTGACACCATCAGACTGGAGGCTGAATCCCCTGATAAAGAGGAAAATGCCACAGAGCCACACAATTATTTCTCCCTGTTTCCTTGTATACCTGGGGAACTAGAAGACATTGTAAAAATTACTGAAGGATGTGAGTTGATTGTATTCTTCCTAAGAATCTTGTGCTTTAGAAATTAGAATTTAAAATATTACTTAACTTTCTTATTAGGGAAATATTGGTTATTAATAAAATAATAAGAAAATTAATAATAAAATAATAAGAAAAATTAATAAAATAATAACAAAATATGAAATTTCATTTATCTCATTTTGTTGGTGAAAAGAGTATTTTATGATAAAACTTTAGAATGCATGTTAACTAATTCTGGTCAAAGGATGAAGTGCTTATTTTATTCTTGCCTAACAACGTGAATAATGACTTTAAGTTCCTTTCTGTTGAAGCAGTTAAAGGTTTTTCAAAAGCTTAAAATCATAATCACATAAATCTAAGGACAATACTTAAATAAATGCAAGCATGAGTAAACAACTAACTTGCTTTTTCTACTAGGAGACTTTCCTCTTTTTCTACTATAGACCTTCTATCTTAATTTGAATACTTTTCTTGCTCACCTAGGACTGTTTCAACACAAATTTGTGTTTATTTATTAACTTGCTAGCTCATAGTGCTGATCATGGTTTCAGTTTGACTTGCACATTCCAGAATTAAGAAATCTACTTACTGAGTTATGAATGGATGTGTGGCATTGTCCTTGACACCATGAGTAATGCAATGGATATCACAGGGTAGGAAGGGAATTCATACCTTTTTGAGTGTCCGCTGTGGGCCTGTAGTCTATCTCATTTGACCAAGAAGACATTATCATTATTATTTTATGAATAAAAACCTCACAGAGCTTACCTGACCTGCCTAAATTCATGTAGCTAGAGTATGACTTGAGTCTTCTTGTTTTTTTCCTGCAAATGACAGAATAAACAAGCTGACATAAACAATTAAAGGAATGCTTTAACTCAACTAACAGAAGTTCAGAGGTAGGACTACTAACTTTATAGGAGGCTAGATATAGCTGCCAAATTGGTGTCACCATGAACTTGGCTTCCCTTTTGTTTTCTCTGGTTTGCCTTCCCAGTATTGGCCTCATCCTCAGGCTTCACAAGGTGACCCCCCCCTACATCTCCAGTCCCCCATCCCCCAGTCCTGGTGTCAGATTGGAGCTAGCTGTTCTCTGGAACACTGTACACTGTTTACAAATATATACCACACCATCTGGGGGAAAAGAGAGTCTCTTTTTATAGCTCTTGTATTATCCAATTCCTGAGATTCACTTTCTCATTGGTTTGCATAGGATCACCTGTCCTTTCTTAGATTAATTGCTAACACTAGGGGACTGTCATGCCCTTGCCAGTTTGGGCCTATTCCTCACCTGGAGGTGGAGTCAGTCCCATGAAACCTGCAGGGCTGTGAATAGGAAAAAGTGCATGGCCTAGAAAAAAAACCCACAGTGCTATTGGCTGGAGAAGGTCTATCACCATTAAGTAGCTAGTAGAGCAAGGACTGAATATAAAGTCTTTAGTTATGCAACACAACTACCAAAACATAATTTGTTCCTTCTCTGTACAACTGGCATCTAGTGGTTTGAGGCCAGAGACACTACATATCCAACAATGCACAACAGATCCCTAACTCAAAATGTCAATAGTGTCCAGAAGAAGAAATCTTATTCTATGTGATCTGCTGGGAACATATTCCCTCAGTCTTATGACCTGCCTCCCTCTTTTGTCTTTAAGCAACAGCCATCTTGACTGGCTTTCTTTCAGTATCTCAAATGTACCAAAGCTCCTGGCCAAAGGTGGGGAAGCACTAAGCTCAGAGGGTACTTTCTCAGCTGTAGAAGCACTGAGCTCAAAGGGTACTTTTTCCAAGGAAGACTTCACTGATTCTCCAGACATGGTCCACCCCACCTGCCTGCTGCATGTGCCCTGCCCTCTTGGATACTTTAACTTTTTAGCATGGACCATAATTTTAATTAGCTATTCTATCGCAGCAAGTGAAAACTCCAAATGAAAACTTCAAAACAACAAACAAAAATTCTTTTGTTTCTCTTTATACTCTGAGCACTTCAAACAGAGTCTGTGATTAAGATTGGGTGGTATTTCAGATGAGGCAATCAACATGAGTAAAATCTCAAAGGCATGGATGCATCAAGCATTTTTTTTTTTTTTGAGTGTGGTGAGGAGACCAGTCAGGAAAGATTGAGTGTTGAAAAGCATGAACAGTGAGATGAAAAAGGGATGGAAGCTTTCTGCTGTTAGGTTTAATTAATGTATAATTTATTTTTTTCTCAGTTTTGACTGGAATGTGCTAGCCCTTCTGTGTAGATAAAGTAGACAAACCAGATTAAATATGATTTTTTAAATTGTCTAAGTCTGATGGGCCTGGTAGAAACAGCCTGAGGCATCACTTTATTTAGGCACTTTTTATAGTGCACGGAAGTCAAAGCCAAGTGACCTAAGGTCTAGAGCTGGCCCTCACACTAATTTGCTCTTTTCACTGTGCTTTTCTGGGCTTTAGTTTATATGTAAAATCGGGGAGCCGGACTAAAGGATCTGTGCTGCCCTCCTAACCCTACATTCCTTCTTTACTAAACTAGAGAGAGTTTTGGCTTACTGAAGTAGAGATCTCCACAAGCCTTCTGTTTTTAAAAGTTGTAGGAGGTATGTTTTCTAAATATGCAGTTGGTTATAAGTTGTGGTTAATAAATAATATGTAGAACATTGTGACAATAATTGAATCCTTTGATAATTGGGAACTTTGATGTGTCCCAGAGTTTTATACTATTTTATACATTGAAGACATACAAGGTTAAGTGATAGATAACCTAACCTCAGGATATATCCTAAAGATATTTTGTTTTTCAATAAATTCCTGGGACACCATTATTTTTTTCATGAACTTTCTTTTAAGGTTAAAGTCTACTATGTTTCATCCAAGATTTAATCTGATTAAAGCATTTGTATTTTTGTTTATGCTAGTTTACTAAATGTTAATAGGTTGCCAGAGGTCTGTGTAGTGCAGGGTTTCTCAATTTTGGTACTATTGCTATTTGAGGCTGGAAAATACTTCGCTAGGAGTAGGGAGCTGTCCTGGGAATCTCTAGCTCTGCCAGTAGCTCTACCAGTAGCTAGATGCTGGTAGATGCCATTAGCAGATCTCCTTCCCAGTTGTGAAAATGTGAAAATCAAAATTGTCTCCAGACATTGCCAAATGTCCACCAAGGGGCATGAATGGCCCCATTTGAGAACCACTGGTTTAGTGCAAATAAATCCTGTTTAGTGAAATCATATTGGCCAGATGGATTCAAATGCTACTTCTTGGTTAACCCATTTAAATAAAGCTAAATCTTGCCAGAATGAATCTAAACCCTCCATTGATGGTTAAATGTATCTCTTTATTTTGTCTAACAGCTAGATGCTCTTGGCACATTCTGAATGGGGCAATCAGTGATTTCCTTATATAGGCAACAATTCCTAGGAAATCTTAATAAGTTGTCAAAAGAAATGCTAAGGAAAATGGAGGCTGATGATTCAGCTTGCAAGTTTCTAGTGGTATCTCCTTACTTCCCAAACTAAATAAATCTGTGAGTAGTGTTCCATTATAAGGTAGTGGCAGTACAGTGGGTCAGTGCTATTTTTGTGGTGATTGATACTCTTGTGCATCTTCTAGATGGCATTCTAAGAGACAAAAATTTTTTTTTATGACCACTCCTCCCTACACACCCCCAAAAGATATCAGAGTAATTATCCTGAGTATTTTTCATGTTATAATAATTCTCATTTTGAAAACTTGGCTTAACAAAAAAGCCTCAGGCTTTCTGAAAAGAGGCAGAGGTAGAACTATATAAGCCTTCTATATTTTTGGTGTGGGGTATGGACTCTTTTTTCTTGAACAGAAAGCACAAAAATAAAAAAAGCTGTAAAATGTGTCAATGTGATGATACTCACTCTTACTCTCCTCCTGCTTAAAAAGATTACAATAATGATCACAAGCCCAAAATGAAAATCGTAGCATCTAAGGGCTGGGTCTTTTTCAGGCAAATCTGTGTTGCACAAGGTGACGATATAAATAGGCCTTCTTAAAGTAAACAGAACCCCAAAGAAATATGATATTGCAGAATGCTTTGCTAATTTTAGAGAAAGGTGCTTTACACTTATCTTGTTTAAAAGGAAGATTGCCACTTACCATGTTTTGCTTTAAATCCAAATGGGAATCCCTCATCAGAAATAGGCTTACATTTTTTACATAGTTTTTTAGAAAAGTAGATCTCACCTCTGTTTCTAGCCAACATAGAGTACAGGGACTGGATTTACACTTCCATTTTAAAAATAAAAAAAATTTTAAAAATCTGGGCAAAATATACAAAAGTACAGTTTTCATGACACTGGGCACTAAGCAATGGAAGACTGTGATCCCTGAGAGATAGGAAACAAATGAGATGAGTCCTGTAATTGTCCTAGATAACTGCTTTGAGAGACAACCAGGCTGTGACTCATGGCAGGGCAAACCAGGAGGCACGCAGTGAGCTCCTTGAGTTAAAGAGAGGGAGCTCGAAGGCTAGAGGTCATAGACAGAGTGGGAGAGAGGAGAGATTTGCACAAAGACCCCCAGATATCTTCCAAGCGTCCTTCTCATGTATTCTACAGAGCACTGATCATTGCATGTAATATGAGGAAACTGGCTGAGCCCCAGGGGAGGAGGAGATACCAAAAAAAGTTAGAGTAAAAAGTACCTGGCACTCAGATAGAACTTGGGAAAAAAAATGCCTGTTTCCATTAGAAAGTCTGGAAAACCCCATAAATCAGGGGCATTGGAGAAGGTACTCATGGTTCTTACATTAGTAATGGGGGATAATTAGTCCTTCACGAAACATTGCTCACCTAGCAAATTTTAAAAGCAAGACTTGAAAGGAACAAACTGTTTCCAAGGAACTTAACTGAATCCCAGAACAAAGCTCAAGAATATTTATGAGAATATAAAAGCATTCAACACTCAATAAGTCAGATTCATGATATCTGGCATCCAATCAAAAATTACTAGGCAGAAGGAAAAGCTGAAAAAATATGACTCATAATGAAGGGGAAAAAATCAGTCAATCCAAACTGATATATACAGAGCTGAAACAGACAATCAAATCATTAGGCAAGAGCGCTAAAACAGTTATTTTAACTGTATTCCATATGTTCGAAAGTTAGATTGATACCTGGAAGATAAAAAATCCCAAATTGAACTTCTAGGGAGGAAAATTACAATGTCTGAAATGAAAAATACACTGATGTTATTAACAACAGATAAGACATTGCAAAAGAAAAGATTAGTGAATTTGAAGACATAGCAATAGAATTTATCTGAAATAGAGAAAAATTATTTTAAATGAGTATATTCTCAGTGAACTTTGGAAATAATTCAAGCATCCTAACATACATGTAATAAGAGTCTCTGAGAGGGAGAAGTGGACAGGAAAAAAATATTTGAAAAAAATAATAGCTGGAAAATTACCAAATTTGATGAAAACCATAAATCCACACATCTAAGAGTTCGACAAAGCCAAAGCACAAGAAACATAAAGAAAACACCACCAAGGGAAATCATAACTAAATTACTTAAAACTAGCAATAAAAGAAAACCTTAAAAGCAAGCAAAATAAAAAGCCACGTCACATATGAAGGAATTAAGATAAACATGACAGCAGATTTCTCATCTGAAACAATGCCAAGGAGGAACCAGTGTAGCAACATCTTTAAAGTACAAAAGGAAACAAAATTAAATTGTCAACCTAGAATTCCATACGCAGTAAAATATCATTTAGATATGAAGGCAGAATAAAGACTTTTTCAAACATACAAAAGCTGAAGGAATTCATTACCAGTGGCCTTACAGTATGAGAAATGTTAAAGAAGTCCTTTGGGCAGAAAGAAAATGATATCAGATGGAAATTTGGATCTATACAAAGAATGAAGATCACTTTAATTGATAACTTTTGCTATCTATCTTCCCACAACCCATAACTTAGAGCATGAGAGTGCTCCAAATATATGCCAAGACAGGAAGGAGAAACACGATGGAAAGGGTCTGATCCTTGAAGGACAGAAGGAAATAGAGCTGCCTGACAATCTAGACCACTCACCTGGGAACTGTTATTGAGAGATAAATAAGTCTATGTTTTTAAAGTGTCTATATTTGGAAATTTTACTTATACCACAGATTGACCTTTCCTTAATTAGTAGAATTATTTTTAAAGCTGTAAAGTTGTGCCTTTTATATTAAAATCTTCAATTTACTTGAAAATTCTTTTCCATATGAAGACAGAGTTGATCCAGAATATTCTAATGGAAAGACCATCTTTTTCTTACTAATCTGAAATGCCAGCTTTTTCATGTATCTAGTAAATATATATATACATACATACATATATATATATATGTGTGTGTGTGTATGTGTGTGTGTGTGTGTGTGTGTGTGTGTGTATGGCAGCTTTTCTGGGCTATTTGTCCCATTGGTCTATTTCTCTAAATGGTGATATCCATGCACTAATTAGATGTTTATATTAAGACTTAATATCTGATACGGAAAATACTCTAATTTTTCTTCTTTCTCAAATGTATCTTGACTTTTCCTACCATACTGAATTTCCAAAGAAATTTTTAGAGTCAGTTTTAAAAAGTAAATGAAAAGATTATGTAGCTAGGCCACATTAGTTTCAATCTGTCTTATAATGAGTTGATACATGCAGAAGTCTCTAGTCCTATGACAAAGGTTGATCTCAGAGTGACTTCTTTTGCTTACAACTATAGTGGCGAGGGGGGCATGGGAGTGCACAGGTGACAGTTTGCCTACCTGGTAGGCATGTAGGAGTCAGTTCTCCTCCTCCTTTCTCAGGGGCACTCTGCATTCCCCTGGAACTAAGGATGCCATTGCCCATTTGGTCTCCATTAGTTTCAGTCATTTTGGTGTAAACCATGTTGATATAATTTCATTACTGTGATCACATCTAAGTGTATATCAACTTTACATTGAGGGCTCCTTCAAGGCAGGGACCAGACTAATCTTTATCAGATTCTCAGAGAGTAAATATACAGCACTTAATTTACTCTTTAGCATTTTTTAATCAATGCCTATTGACTGACTGAAGGGTTGATTTCTCAATAACTCCATTTTAATAGTATGTTGGAGAATTCAGGCAATTTATTCAACATTCATCACTTACTGTTGAGTGGCTATTTTGCTCTAGGTTCTATACAAATTGATGAATATTCAGCAGTAAGGAAATATATATATATATATATATATATATACCCTTCTCTCATGGGAAAATTAACATTTAAACAAAATAAACAGAAATATAAATATTTAATTTATAATTCTGTTTAATGCTAGGAAGTGAAGAAATAGGCTTTTATGTAAGAACAACTGGAGAGAAAAGTGGAGAAAAAAATACACTTTTCAGTTATACTATATTACGTACAAATGACACATGATTTAACCTGTAACAACCAGACTTAGGTAACAAATTAAACTGAGATTTTTTCATTTGGTCAATCCATTTATTGATTTATCCCACAGCACTTATGTTCATTGAGCACTATAATGGTCCAGATATTAGGCTCAAAAAAATGACCAACACTCACCTCCTGTCTTTAAGAATTCTTTAATTTTTTAGTAATTAGTAGTACCTTTCATTACTATAATTAATTGCATACCTGGAAACAAATATGTTCTTGTCCTTTTTTTATTGTTTTTTAGATGAGGATAGGCATTCACTCGGGCTCCGTGCTGGCTGGAGTTGTTGGGGTGAGAATGCCACGTTATTGCCTGTTTGGAAATAATGTCACCCTGGCAAGCAAATTCGAGTCGGGAAGTCACCCTCGGCGCATCAATGTCAGCCCAACCACTTACCAGTAAGTGTTCTCTGTCCTCCTCCTCCCTGGCTTGGGCATTGCTTGGAGATGATATCCTGTCATTTGTGAGACTCTGTTCTTTTTCTTGATCCTGTCATTCTCCAAGATATGATGAGTAGCCCAGTCTGGAAGATAGTGATCGTGACACAAACTTTTATTTGTACCCCGAGAGAGTACATGAAAGATGTGACTTGACTGAGACGTAAATGTAGGTTTGTCATTTCCCACAGTTCCTGTCCTTCTGAGGTATACCTGTTTAAAATACAGGAGAGCAAACACTAAGGGTCCACATTACACTAGAAATGCCAATATTTTCAAAATGGTCTTCATTGTTTATAAAAAATCAGAAGAATAAGATAGAAAAGGCAATCTGTCTGCATTTATTCTTTTGAATAATGAGTATAAATAAGGATGCTGTAAAGTTAAATATATACAGTATCCCTTATCTGAAATGCTGGGGATCACAAGTGTTTCACATTTTGGACTTTTTCAAATTTGGGAATATTTGCGTTATATTGCCAGTTTAGCATCCCAAAGCTAAAAATCTGGAATACAAAATGCTCCAATGAGGACTTCCTTTGAGTGTCAAGTTGGCACTCAAAAAGTTGCAGATTTTGGAGCTTTTCAGATTTTGGATTTTTGGATTTGGGATGGTTACAAAGTAAAACTTCAAACTCCATCTTAAAGGTCATCTTTGACAATGCTACACCTTTCTGTCTCCTGAACTCTTCCTTATTTTGTGACTGGCAGAAATCTCCCCCACTAGATATTAAGCTCCATATGGGCAGGGGCCATGTTTGGTTTGGCACATCACTATATCCCTGGAATTTACAAAAAAATGTTTAGCACATTATATGAACTCTACAAATATTTATGGAATTAATGAAAAAATGCACTGATAAGATGGACCTCTTCAGAATAAATAGCAAAGAACAGCCTGAAAATCTCCTACCCTGTCAGACTTTGGCTTTATGCTAAGCATTGGTGTACAAGCTATTTAATTAGTGTTATGTTATAGATAACTTAGAATCATATTGGGAAAAAATGTAGAGTAAAGTTAGTGACCATTAATATTTTTATTTAGATGATTACAAAAAAAACCCTTCAACAGAAAATTTGAATATAAAGATAAAAGTTTATTATAATAATGAATAAAATGGCGACATAGTGAAGCTTTTAATACCAAAGCTATGCAGAGGGAATTTAAATTTAAAGTTTTTTATATGAAAGGCAAGTATTTCCAGATTGCTGAGGAACAGATGAGAAAGAGAACTGAAATTACAAATATAAACTCAAGAGAAAGTTCACATTAAAAAGTATATTCTAAAGCTCTTGCTAAGCTGATTAAAGTAGTGAATTCCTTGATTTCACTGTTTTTGAAGAAAGACACTTTTCTAATAGATTTAAGGAGCCCAGGAGATTTGGAGGGCCTATCAGACAACTTCTGCACCATGCTTTAAGAATCTATCATCCTTTCTTAAGAACAATCTCCATTTTGGTGATGTTTGTAAGAGGATTTTGCCTCTTCTAAACTTCTCCCTATTTTTCTAACACAATTCTGAGCATATTGCAGATAATCTGACAGTAATTGCCATATCAAATCAAATTTTGGCAAATTCTCTAGCAGAGATCAGTGATTCTGACACTTTATGCTCTATAGGGTGGGGAAAAGTTACTGAAGAGCAATTACCTCATCCAGATTTTCTTACCAAGGTTACATTTGTTTTGTCTTCATGGTGTTATTTTATTTTATACTTATTTTCCATGTTTGTGTAACTTAGTATAGATTTACATCTTCTATGGAAACTCAATTTTAAAAAACTGATTATAAAGAAGGGGCCAACTGTGTGAGAAGTCATGCCCTGAGCTTAGACATCATAACTGTTGCTGTCTTTGTTTACAAGTGACCAATAAGAAACACCCCGCAAGCCACACAAGGTACCTGTGCATTTTGGTGGTGACTGTGAGTTTTCACAATCTTTTTCACATTGCATTTTAATACCAATCCTTAGTGATCCTTAGTGATCAATATGGTCTGAAGAATTAAATCATTTCAACCACTGCAGACCCTGAAGCTTTTTGTTGTCCCCCCTCAAAAAAAAAAAAATCAAATGGAGCTGCAGATAGACACTTTGAGCTGCCATGTGGGTAGACTCTTAGAACAAATAGGACCTTGTGGAGTAAAACTGAGTATTAAGCTCATAAGAGTTTGAAATCTCCAGTTTTAATCCCTCAGTTAAATTCTATAGACTATCCAACATTGTCTGGTTATCTTAAAATCTTCAGAGAGGTTCTCATTGAATTTATTTTTAGTAAAACTATATGATTATCATAAACCTTGAAAGAGTGGATTATTGTGATATTATGGTAAACTGAAATATTTTCTGAAAAATTCATTCCAAATACATTTTGTCTGAGATATCCAAACAATTTATTTCAAAAAAACCCACTTTTATAACTATCGTGGAGCACTGAAAATGAAAAGAAAATATAATATCCCTGATCCCACCACTGGTTTAATACTAATTTGTTTCAAATATTTTTTTAATAAAAAACAATTAAATATATCCATTGGAATTTTCCCTCCCTTTTGGGACAAATATCCTAGTGAATTTGGTATATTTTTAAAGTCCAGTGTTTTATATATTTCTATATATGTTTCCATAAACATAGAATTTTATTTTATATGTTTTAATTTACATAAGTGGTATATCTTGCTGTATGACTCTCTAACTTTGGTTTCTTTTAAACATAATTTTATATTTTTAAGAACTATCCATGTTGAAATATAAAGCTCTAGCTCATCATTTTAATTACTGTGTTATATTCCACTCTGTGACTATACCATATTTTAATTTGTTATTCATCTATTTCTCTATTGATGAACACAGGATTATTTTCTACTTTTTAATTATTACAAAGTGCGTTCCTATGAACATTATTTACCTGCCATTACATGAGTTAGGTTACTTTACATTTCATATGATATAAATAATTATGCTTTCTATAGATTACTAGAATTGAAAGATCAGATGCTGTTTAATTTAAAATTCATTGTGGACAGAGGAATAGTCTTTAAAATCAGGACCATAACTTTTATATGATAGTTCTCATTTTTTTAGACAATGTGTGAGTCATCTTATTCCATGAAGTAATGCCCAAGAACCATTTCCTTTTCACCTAGATTACTTTTATTGCTAGTTTTATTTCTGGACAAAAAGAAATCTTAATTGAGTCTTGAGTTTTCCATGTTTGATGTTTTTAGTTTTCTACAGTAAAAGTGATGTGTACACTCATCTTTGTTCCCACTCATCCCAATTTAAAAATAGTGCACATATTACAAACAATGCCTTAACATCATGCTACTGATCTGTGAAGCTAAAATAATTGCTTCTATTAATATAAAGGATGGCTTCAGCAAATTTTGAAATAGCAGAATCATTTGCCTGAGCAGAATTATTTGTTTTTCCTTGCTACATGCAAACTAAAAATGTAGAAAGACTTTTTAATTACTTTGATATGAAGTTTTCCTTAACCTTTAAACAGTTTTGCTTTTTTCATTTTATAACTGATCTATTCTGGACTTTTTAGAATGCCTATTTTTATTCACTGCGAAATGCTTCTTTTTCTGTTAAAACCAAGTCGTCTTCTAATCACTAGTACTTAAATAGGCGTGATATGCAGGAATGCACCATGGAACAGGATAGGGTAAGTGGGTAAGTACATACCCTCAGAATAAGAGTGCCTATGGTGGAATCCAGGCTCCAAAGCTTATTGTCTGTGTGAAATTTAGGAACTTAACTCATTTGGGTCAAGTTTTGTCATCTTAAAAATGGGTACCATCTTATTCCTACGGTCGATCCTCATATTTTACTAATTAGCCAGGTTTAATGAAGTGTGATACTTGGATTACAGACTTCGTCTGGCAATCTCAAAGAATAGGCATGATATAATTTGGCCAAAGGCATTTTGAGCTATGACTCAGAACTGAGATAGTAATCAGTATATTTCTACAAGTTTATATTATCCAAGGCATACACTCTTACTGATGAGTATCTAAGTCATAGTCAGATGACAAAATCTTGCTGTTTTCTTGAAAGATTCCCAAATTTAAGCAGAGGTACTTAATTACTTCAATTAATAATGTATATAAATTGAATTACTAATTATAGTAATTGAATTACTAATTATACTTACTTGCCTTCAGCAAAAATTTGTTATTTTTCAGTTTTCTAAGATAGAAGTCTAATGCAGGTCTCACAAGGCTAAAATCAAAGTATCATTAGGGCTATATTCTTTTTTGTACATTCTATCAGATAATGCATTTTCTTGCCTTTTCCAGCTTCTAGCAGCCACCCTCATTCCTTGGCTCATGACCTACTTTCTCCATCATCAAAGCCAGTAATATTGCATCTCTCTGAATCTAGTTCCATCACCACAGATCTTTTTCAGACTCTTCTTCCTCCTTCCACTTTTAAGGACCCTTGTTATTTACACTGGGCCCATTGGATAATCCAGGATAGTTTAGCAACCTGAATTACATCTACAACCTTCATTCCTCCTTGCCGTTTAACCTAACATAGTCCATAGATCACATTTTTATGCTAGATTTTGGTATCGTGCATGATTTCTATAGGAATTAAGAAAATTGAATGTAATCTTGGTTGAGATAGTAGATGCCTGGGTGATCTTTTTACATATCTTTCCACTTTAACATCTCATGATAGTTACAGCAAACATTTATTGGATTACTTATTCTCTCTAAGCAATTTATTCACATTAGCTCATTTAATCTTCACAGCATGCCTGTGAGTGAGGCATTGTTATTATCTTTATTTTTAAGATAAGAAGAAACTGAAACTTAGAAAGGTTAAACAAGTCGCTGAGAGCGTATAGCTAAATAAGCGTGGCAGTCGACTCAAATCCATGGCTGCCCTACTCTAAAGCCTGAATTCTTATCCATGACCAAACTATCTCACTGGGTTGATAACTAGTTGAAAAAAACCCAATAACTTCTTTTATTCTTTTATTGTTAGTTGGCACATAGTAATTGTACATATATATATGGGATACAGAATGATGTTTCAATACATGTATACAATGTGTCATGATCAAATCAGAGTAATTAGCGTATCTGTCGCCTCTAATGTTTATCATTTCCTTGTGTTGGGAACACTAAAAATCCTCTCTTCTGGCTTTCTAAAAATATAGAATAAATTATAGTTAACCATATTCACCCTATGGTGCTGCAGAACAGCGCAACTCATTCCTCCTACGTTGCTGTCATTTGGGGTCTGTTAACCAACCTCTCCCATCCTTCCTGCCCTTCCCAGCCTCTAATACCCACAGTTCTACACTCTATTTTCATGGGCTCAGAATTTTTTTTTTTTAAAGGCAATAGTTTCTGAATATTACTTGCCTCGATCAGAGGATTTCTTCTGCAAGAACATGATGACAAGAGCAGTGGGAAGCAAACTGGAATCAGAGCAAGGGGATTGTTTTTCCTATCTCTGCAGATGTAAATACCCCCAGGTTGCACTTTTGCTGTTCTGGAGTTGTTTTCATACTCGGAATAATCAAAAAAGAATTATTGCTAAAATATTTACTTGGAGTCACTGTAATTATAAAGTTATCAGTATCTCTATCTCTGGATCTGAACATGAGCATAGAGGACAAAGCTGTGGCAAATAGAGGCTTCCAAGGGAAACAGAAAACTGTGTTTTGTTTCTGTGAGGTTAGCACATCTTGTGTAAGCATGTCTTTGATGCATAGAGTAAGTCACTGGGAATATAGGTTTGTTCAGAATTGACTTAATAGACAATTTGGAGGAATGTATCTTTCAAATTGAGAGATGCATTTAATAACTATTATTAAAGATGAAGTTGCTTAGGTATATATTTTTTTGCATGTAAAAGTTAATAATCACTAACACTAATCAAAAACACTAGCTAGAAAATCTTCTGTTCTGTCAATATAATTATTATATAAGAATGAGATACTATGTTACAAATATTTACTCTTTTTTCCTATGAACACTTAATGTGGGAAAAGATGTCCAAAGAAGCTTCAGTAAATTTTTGTCTAGCAGTTTACCTGTAGCCTCCTTAAAAAAAAATAAATAAAAATGCTCATCTGCACTAATGATTTGATACTTAAAGAAAATTTTAAAAACTGGGTTTGTCATGTTACTATAATATCAGTCTTTAACTTTATTGATCATCTTATCCTTTTCTCAGTAGAAACACTGAAACAGTAAACACTATTTTATATTTTTATTTTACAAAAGAAATATAATCAGTCAAAGTAAATGACTTAATAGTGTTCCCAAAAGGAAAACAAGCTGTGCTTCAAGAATTATATTTCTGTTTTTCCAATTACAGTCAGCAACATTAATATCATCACCCTTTTAAATGTGCCAATAAAAGTCACATGTAGCAACATTGAGTGTAATATTCTGCTCGTTTTGACATTTTTATTTTGTTCTTTCTTCCTTTGTCTCCCTGCTACAGCAAATAACATTTTCACCAGAAAACGGAATTCTGTGGATTGGGAATCATAAGCCTTTCTAATTATTTTTTTAAAAAAAATAAATCTGGCCCTTTTTTTTTTTTTTGTATTTTTAGAATATCCCACTTCAATTATTCCATGTATTTACCAGCATATTTAAGGTCAGTATAGTGAGGTCTTTGAGGATAAGAATATAATGTTACAGTAATTTTTATAACAAAAATGGTAAAAACTTACCCATTAGCTTACTTCTAAAGGTCTAATTGCCTAAAATTTTAAAAATCAATAAGAAAATATATAGTTTGTACTGTGCAATAATGGTTAGTTATTGTTATTATTTCATAGATATGAAATGAAGAGTGTGTCTGGCAACATGGACTTTTTTCTTTATGATTTAGTTGGTTATTTGGCATAGGTTTAGTGGCTATGATTAGGCACAGATTGAATTTTTAGAAATAAAATTTTACTGGTTGTTTATTAGGAACCATTTTTAACTAATATGAAGGGAAGACCTGCTGGTGTTCTCTCTTCCCAGGATAGCAATGCTAAAATGTTAATTACATAGTTCTAGGATTCAGAAATTAAAGATGCTCATCTGGTATTCATGTCAGTAGTTCCCATTTATATGAGGGACATCTGCTAATATCACACACAAAAAAGAATTTCCTTGAAGTAAAAATAATAACTTTTACTGGCCATAAATAATATGTTTGCAAATAATACCAAGTTTAAGTTAATTTTCCACGTTATCTAAGACACTATAAAGTGAAAATTACTTGCTAAGATAATTAAGCATAATTTAAAGCAAGAGAGAAAGTCATTCTTCACATTCTCCTTACCCTTTCTCCATTAAAAATGGCAACATTTCAAGTGGCTTGGAGATTATGTTGATTTTGTAATCAATACAGGATAAAGAAGCCTTTCTGAAGTTTTTTTTTTTTTTAGATGTCCACATTTTAGCTAAAAAGGCAAAGTAAAAAAGGAAGTTTTAGACGTTTATTTGTTGTGGAGACAATTCAGAATCTGATTTAGAAACCCAAGGTAGAACATAGATAAAATTAATATTGCCAAGGTTATTGGGGGATGATGTTGCATTTAAGTCTTAGGATTAGTATGTTTATGAAGCGTGTTCTATGCATACTCACATGTGCATTTTTTTAACAGTCTTATCAGATTTTCAAAGTGGCCCATAATTCAGAAAATACTAATAACTACTACTGACTGATTAAATAAATGAATGACCAAATAAAAGAACATGAAGTTCCTATTCCTGTTTGAGCACTAATTAGTTTATAATCTTGCATAAGTCACATAATTGATCTCATCCTTCATTTACTCATGAATTATAAAACACAATGAGGTCCAGATAATTTAAAACAGTTTTTTATACTAAATCTTAGAACAGAAAAAGGACTTTAGTGTAAAAACAGTGAAAGCTGAATAAAGTCTGTAGTTTAATTAATAGTAATATACCATTGTTAATTTCTTAGTTTTGACAAATGTACCAGGCTTATAAAGAATGTTAACATTAGGAGAAACAGAGCAAAGACTTTAAGGAGAACTCAGTGTACTACTATCTTTGCAACTCTCCTGTAAATCTAAAATTATTCCAAAATAAAATGTTTCCTTGCAATATTATTACAGTTTTAACATCTGGTGAGGCTGATAATTTATTTTCAACTTAGTTAATAGAGGATGTTATTTCTGTTAGAGACCCGCTGAATGTTTTTTTGAGCCTGGAAACAGCACGATGGAAGGAAAACTTACTTAGAAATGATGTTTTCATAGGGAGTGGAATGGGGAATACTAGAGGTTAGATGACTATTAAGAGGTAACAACATCATTCCAGGCTTGAAGTATGGTCATGAACTAGGACCATAGTAGTGGGAACAGAAAGAAGGTATATAAGCTATGAAACTCTTTAAAGAAATAATTGACAGGTATGACTGTTCAAAAACACATAGCCATTCTATTTATTGTATAGTTAACGCTGTGTCTTTGGAACTGGAAAGCTTTATTTACTAATTTTTTAAAATAATGCATTATGAATTTATTTTTTATTTTAAAGTTTTTGCTTTTATGTAATCAAACTTCTATATCATTTTGTCTTTTTCCTTTTTTGAAAATTTATATACATTGTCTTTGAAGGGAAATAGCAAAATTTTATAATGTATTATATTGGATTGTTTGCATATCATATTATGAGATATTACATATATAAGTATGCTTCAAATCCCTTCATAACAAAGCAGATTATCTTCTAAAAAATTTATCATGAATTGCATTATTTTAATATTTAATATTTAATTAATATTTAATAAAATATAGTATGTTTGGAGAAATCATTATTAAACCAGAGAATTGAAACCAATTTTAATTGGGTCTTTAGTCAGTTCCTCCCACTATTCTTTTGTATTATGAAAACTCTGATTGTTCTAAATGCTATGTTCAAGGATCCTTTTCATAGCTCTGATTAAAGTGCAAAGATTCTCATGCATGAGTCACCCATTACTATTATAAATCAAAATTGCTCTATAATCAATTTTTGTGGTATTGGCCAACACAAAAGTGTTTTCTCTGGAGATCTTACTTGAGAATTTTTCAGATTTACAAATCTAAAACTAGCATGTTTGATCATCTTGCTTTACATGACTCTCTGTAATCTGCGTAGTATATAAAATCTCAAGCTTCACTAAATGTTAGCTCTGTAAAAATCTTTGAGATAAATTAGAGAAAAATCTCTTTTTTCCACAGAAAAATGGAGAATCAGAGCATTTAAGTGGCTTAACTAATACCATTAGCTAATTTGTGCCCATCTCACCTCTGTGGGAGAAAAAGAATCTCTGTAAAGTAAGAGATCAGATTTACAGAGTTTACCTCCATCTCTTCTCCTGTCCCATTCTTATTTACCACCTTACCATGGTTTCTCCTTACAAAAATTAGTATTTCTGAGAAGGATCACGTTAGGCGAATTTGCAAGGAATATTTTTTTTATTTCAGCATATTATGAAATGTTTAGGTTACATATATTGCCTTTGCTCCACCCGATTCAGAGCTTCAAGCGTGTCCATCCCCCAGACAATTCACATTCCACCCACTAGGTGTGAATATACCCATCTCCTCCTTCCCTCTCCAACCTGCCTGACACCCAGTGAATGTTACTATGTGCACGTAAGTGTTGATCAGTTAATACCAGTTTGATGGAGAGTACATGTGGAGCTTGTTTTTCCATTCTTGTGATACTTCACTTAGTAGAATGGGTTCCACCTCCATCCAGGATAATACAATAGGTGCTAGTCCACCATTGTTTTTTGTGACTGAGTAGAATTCCATAGTATACATATACCACATTGTATTAATCCACTTATGTATTGATGGGCACCTGGGTTGTTTCCACATCTTCGCAATTGTGAATTGTGCTGCTATAAACATTTGAGTGCAGATATCTTTTTTATAGAATGTCTTTTTTTCCTTTGGATAGATGCCCAGTAATGGGATTGCTGGACCAAATGGTAGTTCTACTTGTGTCTCTTTGAAGTATCTCCATATTACTTTCCACAGAAGTTGTACTAGTTTGCAGTCCCACCAGCATTGTATGAGTGTTCCTATCTCTCTGCATCCATGCCAACATTTATTGATTGGGGATGTTCTGATAAAGGCCATTCTCACTGGAGTTAAGTGATAATCGCATTATGGTTTTGATTTGCATTTTCTTGATGATTAGTGATGTTGAGCATTTTTTCATATGTCTGTTGGCCATTAGTCTATCTTCTTTTAAAAAGTTTCTGTTCATGTCCTTTGCCCACTTTTTGACAGGGTATTTTGATTTTTTTCTTGCTGATTTTCCTGAGTTCTATGTAGATTCTAGTTATCAGCTGTTTATCAGATGTGTAGCATGCAAATATTTTCTCCCATTCTGTAGGTTGTCTATTTGCTCTCATGAGCAAATAGTTTCCTTGACTGTGCAGAAGCTTTTTAATTTAATCAGATCCCATTTACTTATTTTTGTTGTCACTGTGATTGTCTTTGGAGTCTTCTTTATAAATTCTTTGCCAAGGCCAATGTCTATAAGAATTTTTGCAACATTTCTTCTAGAATTCTTATGGTTTCATGCCTCGGGTGTAAGTCTGTTATCCACCACAAGTTGACTTTTGTGGAGGTGAAAGGTGCGGATCCTGTTTCAGTCTTCTACACGTGGCTATCCTATAAAACATTGTTCAAGATGGTAAATAGAAGTAGATTGCACTCTTAAAGAAAAGGGAAAAAGTATGCTCTTTGTTTTTTAGCCTTCAAATATATTCTTAGGTTGATTTGCCTTCTTTGGGACTGAAGTTATTACAATTCTGCATGTTCTTTTTAAAATATGTCTAGGCTAAGTCTATTTCTGATTGGTGGAAGAATATAGAAAATAAAGAACATAGAATTCAGTTGTTGCCCTCATTTTTTAATAATGAATTAATTTTTAAAAGTTAATGTGCATATTTTCTTCTCTCTGGTCCTCCCTGTGTCTTTTGTAAAGACTAATGCGATGATAGATTTGTTTTTAAGAAAGAATTTTGTTCAAAGAAGTGAAAAAATGTGAGGTAATTATTTATCTTAGAAGAACTGATTACAGTTATCTTTTCTAATCTCTCATTTGTCATCTGTTTTTTTTAAGTTCTGTCTATAGACATATCAAACTTTTGAGTGAGTGTTTTGAATTTAAATTCCTTGGCATTTACTGGAAATGGAGTTTTCAGGCTATTAAAGGTCAAAATTGACAGTGTCCAGAGAAGCCAATGGAGTGGAATCATCTTTAGCTATTTAGCTCCTAAAATTCAAGTATTTAAGCGGCATTAGTTTTGTCACTCAAATAGAAAGAAACATGCCAGGATGTGCACTCTCTAGCAAGCCCCAGGCATGTAGACTGTGGAACCCCAGAGTAAGCACACTTTTGTATTAGTACCCAAGGTGGGTTGCAGAGAGAAGTGAGCTAGGATTTCACAGAAATACCTCTGAGACTCTGTCTTATAATTTTCAGGGGACATACAGAAAGACTCTCCATTTTTGAGAATGTATCCATTAATCTGAATTTTAGAACCAACAACTTGACAATCTTATAAAATTGCCTTAAAATCCACAACTAAAAATGTTTGTAACCTTAAAATGAATAAAAAATTCGGTGAGATCTTTTTTGTGTTTTATTTCTTAGTGAGCTAGATTTTTACTTTCCTTATTTGGACAGCAGTGTGTTATTTCCAGAGAATGAATCACTGGGTTTCAAGGGATTTTAGGCTTGTCTAGCTGACTCAATGACTATGGTTTCATTGGGCCTATCTTCAAACTGCATCAGATCTTGGAGCAGTGAAGCACAAAGCAGAAATACATAGCAGAGTTCCTTCTTTTCTTTCATTCAGGTGGAAAGAAGAAAGTGAAAGGGGAAAAATTCAGGAACTTCAGGACACTTAGAAAAACATAAGGTGTCTTGATGTTTTTTATTTCCATTTTCAGAACTGTCATCCTTCTCCTGAACTCAAAGACAATGCCCAATGGCATTACAATAGAGTCCGAATACATTCCTTTGCAAAAAGATATTCAGGTGAATATTCAGCAACAATAGAAACTTCTAACTGAACACAGCAGATTGAATTCCTGAGTTTATCAAATTGTTGTTTTCTGAAGTTTATAATTAATCTACTGAAACAAGAGCACAATGATAGTAAAGGTATAAAAGAGGTATAATTCTCTCCTGATATATATAATATATATACATATATACACACACACCCATATGTGGGTAAACAAACACACACAAAGAGGACTTAAATAACAGTGAGAGAAAGGGAGATGAAAAATATATATGTGGGTGATATCTGGCTTAATGCATAGGAGAAAACTGAAGTCTCAGGTCCTACAGAAGAGAGTGCAGCTAAGAAGCAAGTATATTCACTTTAAACCTAAATATCCTGCCCCATGAATATTATGACCAGAGGTAGGAAAGCACTGGTTCGGGACCTAGTTCACAGAAGGCACTTAATTAATAACTACTTGTTGACTGGCTCCTGAACTCCTGAACTCACTGACCAGAAGACTGGATGATTCTAAGTGTGAGCGTGAAGCCTGACTCGGGCATTGCAGGCTCCTATGTTACCTTTCACAATTCTACAGTCTTGGAGCAGTATGGGAAACACACACAGCAAGTGGTCATAAAGACCTCCCTAACTGACTTAATGAACAATTAAATTAAAGTATACGATTAGAGAAAAAAGTATAGTGGGATGAAAGACCAAATTCTTGTCTCTACCTTATAGATAACCAACCTATACTTTGTGTATGCCACTTGAAGTGTGATTTAGAAAAGACAATACATCCCTGAATAGGATGCCTGAAATTTCATCATTGTAATCCCATTCCTTTTATTAAACTCTGAATCTGGTGTTAAAATTTAAATTACATTTAGATCATTTGTAATTCAGTGTGAATAAGTTTCAGGTCCTTTTCCAAGAAAAAATATAAGATAGAGTGCAAAGCTTGGTGAAAATTGGGAGAAATGAGCATGCAAACAAGAGCTGAGAGAGTCAGAGACCAGCTTCATTTCTGTAGCTCTATGGGAGTAGATACATGGACCTCAGTGATACATCCAGCTTCCTGCACAAGCTTGATCCAAAGCAGCAGTGAATTTTTATTTTGAATATAAATTTGTAGAAAAACTGTTGAGCAGAGACAGGGTGACAGGCAAATGGACCAGGATTTGTGTGTCTTCCAAATACTTATTGAACATGTTGCTGAAACTCCCAGGTTGTATATTAACAAGCTGTGGATTACCACTGGGGATTAATTTAGATTTATGTAGAATCTAAGCTTCCATATCAGTCTCGAGGTGCTAAAGAAATGGATTGTTAGGCAAAGCTTTCAAATCCAGCCCAGGGACTTGGACTTAAAACATTTCAGAGGGGATCAGAGGTTCTGGGGTGATCAGGTCTAAATTCCTAATCCCTGTATACACATTTGATCATTTATTTGGCACCATGATTCATATCATCACAGGCATGCTGTGTGAAATGTCCTCTTGACCTCCTTCACAGACCTCCCAGTAAGTCATTGAGATTTTCATATTGGAAGTCATCTGAATATTGCAGGTCAGTGTTCGTATATACAAAGGCTGCTAAATCATGGATATCATAGGAGCACATATTGTTATGTGCTCTCATTTTTATTATCAAAATTTAAAACCATACTTAGTTTATTGATACCAAAGTGCTTATGTGAAAAAAATAAAATTTCATAAAAGCTGTTGTCTCTAATTTCTAGCACAGTATATGAGCTTTATTGAAAATGTCAAGAGATCAATTCACTGTGAGGAATTTCCTCCTAGCCAAAGTGCAGTGAATTATTTAAAAGTCCAGACATCCGAAGTGGCCGGTAGCCTCTTCTTTTAGTCCTTTACAAAATATTCATATATGTAACCCCAATTTTCTTTTTCATTGTCAGAAAATTTCAATTACAGCAAAACATAAAAACCTTGGTGAGGCTGACATACTGGAAAAGACATAAATTTGAGGACTTAGAAAATAGAGAAAGAAAGAAATGCACCAAATGTGGAGTCCTAATTGTTGATCAGAAGCTCTAAGGAAAATGTTTGGAAAGATTCAGCTATTGCTGTATGTTACAGTTGGTTGAAGTGAAGTTCCTGCTTTGGTTCTTAACTTTTGTATTTAAATCCACAGTCATTACTTCTCCTTTTATACTACAGAATTTCTTCTTTTGGATTATATCTTATGTTGTATCACATACTGCCTCGTATTGATAATTTGTTTCTACGAGCATTTCTTGTGTTTTTAATTATATTAATTTATTCTATATATCTTCACCTATTTTCCTCCCTTTAGAGGACTATTTTAGCACATCACAAGCACTAAAGGAATGTTTGTTGATTGATTAGTATCATTGATTGACACCCACAGATTGCACAGTGATGACTGTTCTATCTGAACTTAGCAAAATTATTGTGGAATTCACTGCCAAATTAAACTACTGTTTAGGAATTTTTACATTTTATTTCTGAAGTGACTGATTGCATATTATATGTGAAGGAAATTGACATCCATGCAAATGAAAACAGTACCGATGACTTCCATTCTGATTGTCATGAATACCCCACCCGTACCTCAGTTTGGTTGTTTTGTGATGGAGAGCTATCTTTATGTTGTCATATTATTTATTGCAGGGCTACCCTTGACTAAGTTAACAGATCTAGATTCCAGTTCCACTGCCTCTACTGTCTTGCTGTTTCATTGAGCAAATCCCTCCCACTTATTCTGAACTCACTTTCACTTTCCATATATTTGGCAGAGAAGAGCATTTTTAAATAGCTTTTGCATAGGATTATGTTATGTGGATAAAATGAGATAAGGATTTTGAAAGAATTTGGAAATGTTAGAATGATCCTCACTTCATGTCCCAAATTAATATAATCATTGTGTAATATTTTTTAAGGAATTGTCAATTAGAACTGTTCTTTTATCCTTTAGAAAGCAAACTACTACAACTCTGGTTTATAAAAGTAAGTATAGACTGCTCATTTGTAACAGTTATTAGTACTGGTAGCTGTTTTTAGATAATTCTTTTTTTTTATCCATTAAGAAAATTTGAGAAGAAATGAGTTGTTTTTCTTTTCTGTAGCATAGAGATAATCATCATTGCTTATGTAATGTTCTTATATTTTCATACATCCTTTGTTCTTCTTACACTCATTGGTTCCTTTCCCCCCAACTCATCTCCTATACAACATAATTGTAGCTATTAATATTCATTTGACTTAGGAAGATTCCTTGTTTTAGAGAAAAAGATAATGGTTTTGACCCCACGAACACTTTGATTATGTTGTTCTCCATATTCACTTGTTGAAATTCTGCACATCTTAAATAGCATCTTGTCCATGAAGCCTTTGTGTTCTTCCCACTGCAAACATTTTTCCTCTTCCGGACTTCTACAACTTTTTGTATCTACCTTTCTTATGGCATTAGCCTATTTTGTTCCATACTACTTTTATATTACCATTTTTTGTTTGCTTATTGAGGGTTTTTTAAACTTCTTTTATTTTCTGTTTCTCTCCCTATTTACAAAACCATGAGCTTCTTAGATCATGTTCTACATATTAAATTCACAAGAGTGACTAGGAGGTTTTTCTTAGGCAATAAGAAGTAGTCCATAAAGAGTTGTGGAACGAAATTGGATTGTTGGGCCACATTTTTAGAAATGGGTATCAAACCAAACTTTTCATGGAACTGGACGAGTTTAAAGAACAAACCTCCTCCAGTGTTAATGTTCTGAAAAAGAGTCTTGAAGTGTGACTAGAAGAGGGGAATTAAGCTGTTTGACCAATAAATGCTAGTGAGTTTGGGCAATATGTATTTAGAAATCAGTAAGCAGATATCACAGACACTTGGAGTCATGAAATGTTCTACAAAGTTAAATATTTGATTGCTATGTTTGATACACAGGACACACATTTAAAGCTTATCAAGACTTTACCAAACATAAAAGAAGTACTCTAGAATTTAGACAGGTTTTAAAAACAGGGTAAATCCTGCATATTTGAAATAAAACTTATATTATGCAGTTTCCTTAGCCCTTCGTTCAGGACAAAAAATAAAATTTGAACAAGTATTTTCAAGGAATGCTGTTTAGAAAGAAATCAAACTTGAACAAACATTTTCAAGTAGTACCACAAATGCTTTGTTTTTTATCGTCATAACACGAAGGGATTTTTCCTGAGTTACAACATTCCCCAGTATTTGGAATCTTATGAAGGCCACAGCTATACAAAGGAATAAGGTTTGTTAACGTGAGCACAGTCACAGACAGGCTTCCTGAGCCTTTAAAATTTCTGTCCGTTATTTACATTTGCCCTGCCTATTTGACTCACATTATATTTTCTTCTTAGATTATTAAAACGAGAAGAAAGTTTCACATTCATTCCTCGGTCCCGTGAAGAGCTTCCAGATAACTTTCCAAAGGAAATCCCTGGGATCTGCTATTTCCTGGAGGTAAGGACTGGGCCAAAGCCGCCAAAGCCTTCTCTTTCTTCATCAAGAATAAAGAAAGTGTCCTACAACATCGGCACCATGTTCCTCCGGGAGACAAGCCTCTGAGACCTGCTACAGATCAAAGACTCCTCCAAAAAGCACAAGCCCAGAAGATGGGTCAGGACAAGAGAGTGGAAAGAGATCGTTTCTCTTTCAGTGAGTGCTTTGTTGAAAACAAGCGGCGGCGGAATTTCTGTGTTATGTCAGGCAATAATCATAGAAAATGTGGGTGACTGATGTCAATAAAAAAAGCTGGAGCATGAGGGGAAATAAGATGTGTCCATTCATGAGAGTGTTTTTGGTCATATATATCTATCTATCTATATATATATATATATATATTTTAATTACAAGTATGGGTCCCCTTTCAAAACTAACCAAGAAATAGATTCTGTTTTCTTGTTTGTCACACATACAAGTATCTTTCCATATATATTTGTACCACTTTTGAGAGCCAGTTTTGATTATATATTCCTACATCTAGTGAGTTGGTAGGTGAGGAAGATTTTCTAATTTTCTTTTTCTGAGCAGACATTTCATACATATATCATGGCAGTGTGGTAAACTTCCCAACCGGAAGAATTGTAACTCAGCAAAATATTTTAGGGATATTACCTATTTTTATACATATCTCTTCTAGATAATTACATTTCACACAACATTATTAGATTTTTCCGAATCTACTACTATATCGTTGATATATTATATAATGCTAACCTGTTAATCTAATACAATTTCACTTATTTAGGGAGATTAGTGCTTGGACTGAAAATATATATAACCAAGGATTTCAGATGCTGAGAAAGCATTATATGTCTGTTTAGTGAATATCATTTAGATTTAATTAATGTAGCATGGAATCCAAAGGAAATGGAATTTCCTAATAGCAGATATACCTGTAACCAAGATTAAGGAGATGTTTCTTTTGCCATCTTCTAACAAACGTCAGTTAAAATGATATGCTTTGCTACATTGGACCCTTTTTCAACTTAGAACTTATAAATATATGTAGTTTTTGCAACACGAACCTGCATTCTAATAAGCAGCATTGTACCAAATGACCTGTTGGTAGCTCCCCTACCCCTTCCCCAATTCATGCCTCCTAAAGGGTAACTACCACTTGGAAAGCAAATTCCCAGATACTGGGGTTAGTGACATGTCGGGATGAGTCGGGACATGTTGCCAAGAATGTTGTTTCTTCTCGTGTAACACAAAAGCAAGGAAAACCCTGTATTTTATGGCACAGAGATTTTTGTTTAAAAATGTTCTGCAGTTTGATTGATGTGGCTTTTAAATTCAGTGAATCGTCTTCCTGAATACTGAAGTAGGCTTAACGTTCAGAACTCGTAATCACTGTGGCTACAGATAGATTTCCATCGCATGCCCTGCTAAATAAAATGAAGACCTGTGCCCATTAATCAATACTGCATGAAAATATTATTATTGGCTCACACTAAAATTAGGAGCACAGCGTGTCCAGAGTTCTCTTATTCCAGATCAGCTATAAAACCTAAGTTTCTATTGAGGTTAATGAGCTGGAAGCATTTGTTTCCTTGAAACCTGAGAGTGGCCATTTTCTTACTCATTGCTAGCTCATGTCTACTGAATGCAATATATTTCTTTTCTGTTCAGGGATTATGGCTGTCTTATGATTTGGTTATGACATAACTCAGCTAAGAAGTCTATTAACTAATTTCCAATGTAGTCTGTGAGACTTAATTCATGTTTTTGCGTTCTCTAAGTGTGTGGCTAGAAAACATTTAAAATATGAAAATATTTGTTATAATCGTGATCCCTTTTATAATTTGCGCCTGTTCTCACTCTGAGGTTTATGAGGATACTAGTGTAACAGTTTTTATGTGGAGAAAAGAGAACGTAGACCCTGAGCTCTCTAAACCCCTGCCCGACCCCTCTTCCCTGGGCCTATGTCTCTGCTTTTAACTACATGGGGGAGAGAAGGCCAAGATTTATAGGAGACTGCATGTAGGCCAGGGATAGGGTATTCTCATAGGAGTAATTACTCACAAAGATATCTCTTCAGGGTACTGGTTGATTAACCCACTTCCTCCTCAAGGGCCAGTGGGGAGGTTTACAGCTAGTGTGGAAAGCACAGGCTGGGAGCATCTCAGTCCTCGTGGTGATATTAGAAAATGCCTTAGCAATGTTGATGGGCTTCTAATCGCATGGGACATGGGGAGAGAACCAAGCTTGCTGAAGTCATTTCTGCTTATTCTGTGCAGTAATGTAGAGCTCATTAGGATATATTAGATCAACAAACACTTTGGTGATAAACAATGTGTTCTGTAACATAAACAGAGGGACTTCTAGGAATCATCCAATCTATTTCTCTGTCTTTTGTAAAGATTTGTCTAAGCAACTATTCTAAACACATGGTTATTCTCTCTGTACTTAAGAATATCTATGGGAAACAGATTTTAAAAGCATCATTGGAAATCTACTCCATTATTTGGTAATTGGTGATAGGGCTCAAGGGGAGGATTGTGTATATATATACATTCAATTTGTCAGAAGAATCACAAAATCTGTGCTAGTTTATATAACTTTACTTAGAGAAGTAGCCATTTACATTGTCACAAATGTCACACTGAATAACATGACAGAGATCTCTTAAATATCACCAACAGGAAGTAAGCTCTATTTTTCATACAGTATAATCTAAATGTATTTTTGAAGCTACTGTCTGAGGCAGTGGTCTATTCTATTATCATTTTGCCAACCTATTACAGTTGATTATTATAGTTACACTGTTGCTGAATGTGTTTGTAAGGTACTATATAAAATGTCTGTTCATTCTAGCTGCAGTTACGGAAGTTAGAAGCTGTGAAGAAGCATTATATTTTTATTTGTCCTGCACAATGCAGTCCACATATTCTCTCTTAAGAACTGTGACTGTAACAATGTGGTGGCATTTGGCATTTCATTTGACTAATATCTATACAGTATTCTCACTTACTTACAAAGTATTGCATACAGCATGCATTGTAGAATGGCAGTTAAAAGGAATTTAAATGATGTTCCCTTAGAAACCAAGCAGTTGGAGAAATGGCTTTAACCCATTCTAAAAGAAATACTTTGAAGTATAATTTGGCACCTACAGTTCCTGTATTTTAATGTTTTCTCCAGCAACTAATTTGAAGAAGGCACGTGGTGACTGTCCATCAGTACCAAAGGTTCACATTAGCATCAGGATCATTTGGAGGAAAGGAGTGCCATCACCTGCAAATAAATCCGTTATCTAACAAAATCAGAATCCCCCAAAATTTACTCAAAATGTACTGCACAGTATCTGCTTTGCAAACCTTAATAATTAGGTAACATTGGCCATAACAAAAAAATAATAATAATAAGAGAAAAAGAAACGTATTTAGTTGAATCTCTTGGCTGTGTAATGTAGGGAAAGGGAAGAAGACATAGCTTCTGGGTGACATGGAACCCAACTGTCTAAAACTGCCTCTGTATTAATCTCTTATCTTATGTTTCAAATTATTTTGGGTTTCCTTTTTAATGCCCGATTGTGTGTGGAATGCGAGCTGTGACCTATTGTGACTTTGAGACAGACATCCGTTCCTGAGACTTGAGAGCAGGTCTGTGGATTCAGCACTTCCAGTGCTAACTCAGTCTCACACTTCTTCCTCTTGTCCAGTGACAATGATACCAAGATATAGCGCTTCATTGTGAAAGTGTGAGAGTGTGTGCCCTTCCAGGAAAAACAGAGCAAAGCAGGACCTTAACAACTTAAACAAAATCTCATTCTCAAGGGTAGTAAGGCTTTTAAATTTGCAAATTCCTCCAACGAGTTCCAGCAATAACACAAAATTAAATTGATGACTACAAAAGGCAAAGCCGTGGAGAATTTGGAAACCCCCCAGACTCTGTGCTTTGTACAGAATCATATTGCTGCTGAATGAAATAGTGTGTTCTTAAATTGTGTATCAAGAGGGAGCTCAAGATTATGACTATCATTTATTTATTGAAGAAGGCTCCTTGGGTTCCTGATTTGCTGAGGGCAGGTGTTGTGGATGATTAGGACAGAGAGTAAAACTTCCACATACAGGTTTCTGTCTTGCCATGTATTTTTAGCATGACTTAGCCCATCCTAGACCCTCTGTTCCTCCATGCTATCACTAGAAAACCCTGAACCCTGGCCCCATCAAGCATCATTCTCTCTTCTGAGCCTGGCATGGCCATGGAAAGCATTTCTGATGCCTGATTCAGGGGGATAGGAATGCCCACACCGGGCCAGGCCTGAGTAACAATGCACTTCTGAAGTGAACCAACCATTGTGAGATGTGCTGAGGCATTGATTACATCTGCAGCTTCTACCTCTGCTCTTTCTTCAACATACAATCTAAGTCCAAGTGCTTCATGCAACTTTACTGAATGTACTTTGGAATTAATCATACATGACTCTGGATAGACTTTGGGTGGCACCAGCTGCCTTTCAGCCAACAATACCTAGAAACTCAAGTCCAAGAACCAAGCCCCATTTCATAGCTTAGTTGTTTTCATTATTAGATTATGATTACAGACCTTCAACTACAAAAATTATGTCATTTCAGAGGCTTCTATAAGCATGGCTTATTAGATATAGCCCAAAATCATGATACATGAGAGACTGAATTATTAAATTTTAGCATATTCCAGGCTGAAAAATGGTTTTGTGGGCAGCTCTTGATATGAATATACCTAAATCACAACCAGCTGGTTTGATAAACACATAAATTGTGTTCACATGATTGAACAAAATTTATTGTTAAACAGGTAAATTGACACCAGCTGTGGACTCAATTTCAGGATCTTCATAGTAGCAAATGAAGAGCAGATACTGATTTTATATGGAGATTTGCATAATCTTACCAGTTTATATATCGAGATAGTGTGCAAAATTCCTTCCTCACACTTGAGTCAAACAATTGAAACTGAAGTATTACTGTTCTTCCACCTTTCTGTTTCCTTCCTTCTTTGTTCTTTGTTTCTTTTCTCCTTTCCTTTCATTAAGAAAAGTCATTGATACATTTATAACATGGCAAGAATCACTGCTAATCTCATAAAATAGTTTTATAAAGTGATGAATATTCTTAGTTTTTGTGTGTGCGCGCACGTATATGTTTATTGAATGTAGATGTTACATGGTTAAAAGGAATAACCTTTATGGAAGGACTTGGGAATGTAGAGAAGTAAAGTTTGTCTCTTTATTTCTAATATGTTGTAACCAGATCACAGCTTCAGTTAAGCACCTCATTACCACCCCATTCTTATTAAGAAATGACCTAGTTCAATGGTTCAACTCATCTACTTGTAAGTAACTGGCTGGCTTCCTAAGAATTACCTAGGGAGTTTTATGAATACAGATAGCTAGGTTATACTTTCAGAGACTTGGATTCAGTAGGTAGGGCCTAGGAATCTGTATTCAGGAAATCACTCTGAGTAATGCTAATATGCAGCCAGACTTGGGAATGATTGAAGAGTATTCAGATAATCCCAATTACTAGGAGTAAATATAAGTTGAATGAGGTAATAATAGATTATTTCACATGTAGTTATTCTGAAAAGTTAAATACTCTGGGCTTCGTATCATTATTTCTTTCACAGGTTTTATAATTTTAGCCTTAGTTTCCAATTTGTAGTCTGCTTTCTGAAGACAGGTCTTCAAACTTATTAGAGACAGATGTCAACACTGATAAAGCATGAGGGATGAATATTGCTCACTATAGGGCTATTAGGTGTACTAGATATGGTACCATTTCCTTAGTTACTGCCAAAGCTGTGCAGTATATCATAACATTTGCTGATCCTCACAACTGAGGTATAAACTACGAACTCTAGGATACAGAAGCAGATGTCAAAGCGACAGCCTTACTTCTGAATGCTTTGATTTGTGTTCTGAAAAGACACCAATTGAATACTTAGTCTCACTATGGACTTCTCACATTGAATCGTACATTCATCTAAAAGTAATTTCCTAGCAATACCTTATAACAAACTTTCAAGCAATAATTTAAGCCATAGTGATGATGCCATATGAAACTCACACTTCTGAGCATTTCATAGAACCTTTGGAGAAATAGAGACATGCTTTATATAAGCAATAATATAGCTGGTGTGGACTTTTTAAAGATATTCACGGCCGGGCGCGGTGGCTCAAGCCTGTAATCCTAGCTCTTTGGGAGGCCGAGGTGGGCGGATCGTTTGAGCTCAGGAGTTTGAGACCAGCCTGAGCAAGAGCAAGACCCCATCTCTACTATAAATAGAAAGAAATTAATTGGCCAACTAATATATAGAGAAAAAATTAGCCGGGCATGGTGGCACATGCCTGTAGTCCCAGCTACTCGGGAGGCTGAGACGGCAGGATTGCTTGAGCCCAGGAGTTTGAGGTTGCTGTGAGCTAGGCTGACGCCATGGCACTCACTCTAGCCTGGGCAACAAAGTGAGACTCTGTCTCAAAAAAAAAAAAAAAAAAGATATTCACTATTCTGTAGCAAAATGAGCAGCAAGCGATGACTCAGATAAAAAAAATATCTGAGCAAATGATATGCTTAATCTATCTCAGAAGTTATTCATTTGGAAACAATAAAAAATATCTAAGCACATGACATGCTTATTAATCTATCTCAGAAGTCATTCATCTGCAAACATAATTAGTATACTCCTATCAGATTATTTCTCATGTACAGTTTTTAAAATACTTATCATAATTTGATTTCTATTCTTTTTAAAGAGATTTGTGTGTTATTTGTAATGTTTGCCTAAATCTTTGGATCTTAGTATATAATAGCAAGGAGGTGGTTAAAGATGGATAAATCAGTAAAAGTAGAGCATAGGTTGGAGGAGATGATTGAGAAAGCAGGCTTTGCAAAAATATAGATGAGTCTTAGTCCAAATTAACTAATTCAAATGTTGGTTTGATAAAGTCTTGGAAGATAAAAGAGGAAAGATAAAAAGAGCTCATTGCCACTGTTTTCTATGACAGCTATACAAATGTGTAGTACGTATAATAGTATTTTGACCTCAGAATATGATTCAAGTCATCTGTAGAATAATTAACAAGTGTCTGGAAATTATTATGTAGATTTCAAAGTGAATAACTCAAAATTTTAGTCCCCTTGAAATATAATTTTAATCAAATGTGGCATAGTCAATAATAATCAGTTATATTTACTCCTCTATCATTTAGAAAAATGTATTAGGATTACAGTTTAACTGGTAAATTTATGGTATAGTGAACACTGTCTAAACATAAGATTATTATATAGCTTATAAATTTAGGATCCATTCCTAAGCCTATAACTAGGATTACAGCTCCTATTGATGCCCAGTGAGCTAAACTCTCCTCTAATCATGAATTTGAACATATGAGAATGGTGGGTGGGTTTGCTAGTATTTTATCTCTACCTTTGTATTACTCATAACAAAACTTAACTTAGCATCCTCCTGCCCACAATCTGGAAAATTCCCGTCTCCAAATCAAGCAAGATTGTTAATTCACTGAGAAGGTTTTGACAAGTACACTGTTATATATCACTGGATCCTTAAGCCCTTAATAAGAATGTTTTTGAGTGTCAGTAAATAATGGAAAATGTTGAATTTAAATCTATTAAATTACACTGCATTTATCCTCCCAGTCAATCCATCTAGTTGCTGACCTGACCATTCTCAGCGTTAGATTTCAGTACTCTTGCTTATTATTTGAAAGCAGAAAAGAGAGGAAAAACTAAACGGCAAGCCTGAGTGATAGCTTGTTTTTGATTCTTTTGATACATATTTTTTAAATGAAGGAATCAGTTTATATTCAGTTTTCCACTGTGGTCTTTTCACTATTTGGAGATAAAGAAGTTATTTCACTTAATGTATTTTTACTGTGGCCTGTTAAATGTCATTCCATCGAAGTTGAGCAGAAAAGTAATAATTGGGGTATCATCAGAAATGTGCAAAATTGTTTCTTCATATCACCTCACTTTCTAATTTCTTGCATTTTTCTGCCTGGCAGCTACACGTCAGACTCAGGACCCTTGGGGACAGATGGAAGGAGTAGGGTGGGTAGGAGCTTTAGATGAGATTCAGAAAAGAGATGTAATTTTTTCTTCAGGAAGGTATGAAGAGTCTTAAAGGAGAGGCAGTTGCCATAATAGACACCTCCGGTTTAATGAAAGCCAAGCAATTTATTTGACTACTGGTCACTCATTTTTAAAAAGCAAGGAAGAAAAAAAAATTAGAAACCTTCACAAGCCATTTTTAGTTTTCTTAGGAGATAGTGCCAACCTCTAAGCAGCTGCACATCTCAGTGAAGCTGAGATAGAAGCTCTCAGAGCTATAAATAGAAACTCTTTGAAGGTGGCAGATAGAACTAGTTTTGGTTACAGTGATGAAGGTAAATGAAAGTGTCAGAACATCTGGGTTGAAGGAACAAAGAAAGCCGAATACCAGCTCTGCCATATGCCACAGAAAAGCCTGCTAAAATTAGTACAGAAAAACAGACTATCAATGTGCAAGTGATATTAAAACAAAAAATTTTTTTCATTTATAACATGCCTGGCTGAGCTAGCATTCAGTGAGAAGAATATAGTTTTGTTTTATGTGTCCTTTTTTTTTTATTGTTGTGTATCTGACATTATAAAAATTACATCTTTCCTTCTTTGGGAAATTTAATCACAAAGGATAGGAAATATTTATTTTGTATCCTGAAATTTGTAAAAACATTTTGGGGGCTGTACTATATTCTACATTCTTCTTCACACTCTTCTCATATTGGGCTTTGGCTGCTAGCAAAGCAAGTGTTCAACTTTAGAGTAGAAAGATGCCTGTCCATTTCTTAAAGGATGTGCCGGAACGTTCGAGCTGGGGAGAGAATCACCGCATAGCATTTGATGGCATTCTGTGGAAGAGATGAAGATTTATTCTCAGTCTTCTAAAATTAAAAGTAGTTAGGTAGTCTCTTACCATCATTCAAAGATTTTTCACTTATGTATAACTGGTTAATTCATGCAGGGTTTGTTTAGAACAGAAACATTAAAAGAAAGAGACAAACTTGAATAATATTTAATCAAATTATCGATTAGAAAAATAATTTAGGACAAAAATTTGTCATCTTGAGATAGTCAACTTACTTAGATCCAAAACTCAAAATGTTGGAGGCTTTTAAAAGTTTTCTAAATGTATCAAGTTCTTCAGCAATGAGAAAGAAAATTAATTTTGTTTCTAGATTCCTTAGGAAAAATACTCTGGCAATGACACCTAATTAGAAATTACATTTAAATAATTTTTCTCCATATTTTCTGTTTGTTACAGAAAAAAAAAAGATGTCATTGAGCCATGGTTTGCAAATTTGGCAGTATTCTTTTACTTAAAAATTTAAATTCTTTTTAATAATGTAAGGGTTAAGGATAACAGTCAAATAATACTGTATTCAAGTTTGTCCACATTGGGACAAACTAGTTAGAGCAAAGCATCTCAAACTTCTCAGAATAAAATCTAAGTCAAAGCCAATCTATGTTCAAATAATTTGAACAACATATAAATATTTCTGCATCACCTCTGACTAACAAGAACCTATGCATTTCCATACTTAATCAAGCCTCAATTCCTAGAGCAATTCTACTTTTATGGCCTCCCAGGAAGCATTCCTTTATGGTCAATATCACAAACTTTCAAGGCTAGCAAATGAATGCTACTGTCTTCTGAGACTGGGGTGACCTGGATCTGCATGTTTGTGTATAACCATTTGAAGGGCCTCCTTTTTTTTAGCCTTTTAACTTAAAATCTCGATAAAAATGAAGCAAAATATTGAAGCAGCCAGTTGATTGATTAACAACATGAAACCCTGCCTCTAAATGTTATTGGTATAAATGACCACATTGCAGCCATGGCCTCTCACTTAAATTGTTTTAGAATTCTTTAATTAGAAAGTGTTCTCAAGAAGAACAAATTATCTCTGATATAGATCCAAGTGTAGCCAAGAAAGTCTGGATAAAACTAGAGAACAGTATAATTATCTAAAGTAATTCAAGGCAAGTTTTAGAAAACAAAATTTTTGTTTGTTTGTTTGTTTTGGAGACAGGATCTTGCTCTGTCCCCTAAGCTAGAATGTAGTGCCACCATCGTAGCTCACTGCAGCCTCAAATGCCTGGGCTCCAGCTGTCCTCCTGCCTCAGCTTCCCAAGTAGCTAGAATTACCAGTATCCACCCCCATGCCTGGCTAATTTTTCTATTTTTGTTTTTTGTTTGTTTTGGTAGAGACGGTGTCTTGCTATGTTGCTCAGGCTGGTCTTGAACTCCTGGCCTCAAATGATCCTTCCACCTCAGTCTCCCAATATGTTAGTATTACAGGCATTAGCCACTTTAATTTTTGCTCTTGTATAAAAATAATTATTACTGGAAGGCAGCCGAAGTTATTATTCTTATTTTTTTAATTTTTGTTTCACATGTGTCACCAGACACTTGTAAAATCCATCCCTTTCATTTGTTATGTAACTCAATGACCTGGAACAGTGGGTGCTCATTGCGTTTTCTTTTGATCTTTAAAAACACTTTTAATCTGTCTAAAAAAAATTCTCCTGCTAAAAAACGCATATGATTACCTGACTATAAAGAGGTGTCTCATTTTATGATCGTATATTAAACATTTAGTTGAATTCAGCTGGAATGTGACATAGAGAAAGAAAGGGATACCAGTAGGTAAGATGAAAAGAAACAGAAAAATCAAACTTTACCTACATTTAAATGATGTCGGTAGCCCAACCCTGTTAACCTAGATGAAAGCTGAAAATGGATGGCAAGGATGACTGATTATAGATTTTTAAACAGGAATCATATTCAACAGAATGTTATAAAATGACAGAATGTCATAAAATTCAACATTCCAAAACCTTAATAAAAGAAACAAGAAACTTAATAAATATACTAACCAGAGGGAATATTATTTAAAAGGACAAAAAAAAAAACAAAACGTTTTCACACATTATAACTGCTCACCAGTGCAGAATTTGTTTTCTGTTGGGAAAATCTGGCACTATATCTTCAAGCAATATTTGCTGCATGATCTAATTTAAACATTAGTATAGTCTTTATGCTAATGAGAAACCATATTAGAGTCCAAATATCAAGTGTGGATATAACTGGAATATCGACAAATTTTGGTATTCTTTCTGAATAAGACTCCTGATCGTAAAATGAATGGGTTGTATATATAGATTTTATATGTAGTAAACTAATTAGGCCTTTAAAGCTTGTTAACATCCTTAGCGCCTTTTCTCCTTCTTTCTTTTCTTCCCTCCCTCCCCCCTCCCTCCCTCCCTCCCTCCTTTCCTTCCTTCATTCCCTCCATTCTCCCTTTCTTTATTTCTTTCTAGGTCTTATAAGGTACATGACAATAGTATTTCACTATTTTGACTGGGCCTTCCCATTTGAACTTTTGCATGCCTGAGCACTTTATGGATTTCCAGACAAGGAGAAGAAGGTGGCTCATAGACATAGATCATTTGGGGATAGAAGTGACTGAGAGAATTGGGACTTTGGCTCCCAAGGGCTTTGTCAGTCAAGAGAAACATGGGTCTACAAAAACACATGTGTGTTCTTTTTGGCTGAATTTAAACACATTTTCAAGAAGTTATCAGGGTCAATCTTTTTGGACAATCTCCTTTTATTAGCTCCTACAAATGACTTAATTTAGAAAAATCTTGTTTTCAAATAGTCAATTTTTTATGTGAGTACCACACTGCTAAAGATTGAAATAGAAAGATGCTTTTTCTGCTTGCAGGAAAATTGTTTTCTGAAAACTACTTCCCAATAAGGCAGATATACCAAATTCGACTTGGTTTTACTGGCTTTTTATCTAGAGATAACTGATGCACTGTCTTGTTTCCTGGATACTCCTCTGAACTCAGCGTGGTGTAGTATGGTGTTTTGAGTTCTTTTTAGAAGGTTTGAAAACATTTGCCATCAATTTTATAAATCTACTCTATTGAAAAAGCAATATACAATGTATTCTATAGTTCTTAGCTGTATGCCTTTGAGGTTTAAACCTATAATCGGATAGCTGTTTTTAACTACAATGTTGATGTATTCACCAGAATTAACAAATTGCCATGTTATTAAATACAAAGAGACATAGCTTGGATCATTTTATAACATACCAAGGGATCAATCATTTACAGATCCCAATCCAAAGTTGTTTTGTTTTCAGGGAAAATTACATCATTTCTAGTAGAGTATTTGATTCATAAGGGAAAATAAGTCAAATATTTTATTTAAGAGTCATAATAAGGAAGACAGAAGAGTATGTTTTTCCTTTTTAGGTACTTCCTCTTGACCTTATAATAATTTGAACAAGGCTTAAACAAGATTTAAAGAATCTTTAATATCCAAAATGGAGAATTTTATTCTTTTTGTGTTTTTTATGTTACTGCCTTAATATTGTATTCAAACCACTAAAGTTGTCTTCATGATATGTTTGTGTTATTAATAGAATATTACATAGAAATAAGACAGCTTTTTCCCTTTCTGGAAAGGTATGCTTCAATAAGTTAAATATCCTTTGAATTTTGGTTCCCATTTCTTGTTTGGACTTCTGTGTTATGCACTTCAGGGGTCGTAAATTCTAACAGATCAAGGAGTTAAAGAAAGGTATGAAATACTCAGAAAAATTAAAAACTTCAAAAGGGAAGAATTTATCTGTTCATCTACTTTTATTCATTCCATACTGACAAATTTAAAATTGTGGGGGGAAAAAGTCAGCTACCATATAAATTGGCACCTATGAAAATACTGATTATTTTCTTCCTCTGATTTTTTAGTGTAAGAAAGCCTTTATTCTCGAAATGACAGAGAATTGTAATATTTGTTCAAATGAAGAGCCATTTTTTATTTCTTTAGGGAATAATTTTTAATAATGATTGTAAAAATAGAATAAATATGGTTGAGGAAAACAGAAAAAATTCAGATGAAATTTGAATAGCTGTGACCTCCAGTCCCATTTTTCTCTTTATTTTATTGCCCTCTCCTGAATTGATATCCAACACCCAGATCTGCGAAATTTACAGGCTACTAATTCATTGTCTCCTCCAAGAATTTGGAGCAAAAATAAACTCCGACTCTGAGGAAATTGATTCACATTATCATGGCAGGTTTTGACTACTAGGGAAGTCAGGTTAGGTTCAAATAGAAAAATGAATGGTCCAGGGAGAGAAATACTTTCTGATTTTTCTTAGAGTTGATGAACAGCTTTTTCTTCATTTAAAAAAAAAAATCCTCCCGAGAGTTTTGCCTTGGGAAAGTCTAAAGTTTTATAACAGCTGTCTGTGGCTACATTGTAACTTTGATAATCAAGTGACAAAACTGTGTCATTATGGTTTTAAAATATACCGAACAAGTACATTCCACAAAAAATGCATATCATTCTACATTTCAAAATCAACCTGCCTGAATTTTGACTCTTCAACTGTGAGTAGCCATTTTTTAAAACCAAAGGGTCTTATTTCCAAAACACTACTTCAGATACCAAACATAATCCTACTCATTTCAATGCATAATATAAACAGCCAGTGCATTTATTTCCATTAAACATTCAGGCACTATATAATAGCAAATAGGTTTCCGTCATTTAATATAAACACAGGTATAATATGCTAGGTCTTCATTAGCTTTCTCTGCATGGGGTGGTTTTTATTTAACCTGAATTATTAAAATAACCTGAATTATCTTAACATTTTGGGCTAATTTGTTTGCTATAATTTCAAATTTCATGAGTCTAAATTTTTAGTTTGGCTTGCAATGTAAATTATATTGTATATCTGCTCTTTTGCTATCAGATTTACTTTGTGAATAATTTCTTTTAAAACTCTAGTTATCACAAACTTAAATTACATCATCAAATAATGCCAGGTAAATATATTAATATATATGTAGAGCATGGTTAAATTGCACATATTTTGAAATGTCAAGCTATTTTTTATTTTAAAAAAAAATGAATGCATCTCTTAAACCTGTACCATTAATTTTAAAAAGTTTCATTTCATATTTCATATTATATTTTAAAAGATTTTCCTTTATCCAGTAGTACAGGTTTAGAGAAACTTTTTCTGATTGAAGTGATAAACTATGCCTCACTTCACTAGAATTTTAATAATAATATAATAGTACATGTAAAAGTATATAAACACAGGTTTATGAACTCCCCTGTATCTTCATTGCTTTTCATGTGACACCACTTTTTACTCATTTTCTTATCTTATTTGTAGCTATTCTAAATCATGCACAATGTAAATAGTACGTTTTATGATGCAAAATGTCTTTGTATTTACAGACTGCAGAACAAGGTGAATTTGTATATGAAAAATGAATGATGGAACACTGGGATTCTTATAACACAAAGTGGAAATGATAGTTATGTGTTATAGTTACATAACTCATTACAAAACTGTCTAGTTAAGTCATGCATTTATTTACCCTAAAAGTCCAAACTGTCACTTATAAAAATATTTAAATCAATAAATGATACCATAAAAAGAGTCCGCAGATTCTTTTTAGCATATTTTTTCACTCTGAATGACAGTAACTAAGCATGTGAATGAATAATAGATGAAACCACGGGGGAACAAATAAATAATTGAATGGAGTGTACATAATACATTATCTTTTTTAAATTGATGCATAATAGATGTACATAGCTTCAGGGTACATGTGATAATTTAATAAATTCATATAATTTATAATGGCCAAATCAATGTACTTGGGATATCCATCACATAATACATTATCTTTATGGCTGAAGATCATGCTATTGATGCAATAGTAGGCTGGGCCCATTTGGAATTATTTTTATAACATGAAATCTCTCTTTAATTATCTCACAAAACCAAACAACACAGCCACAATTACTGTAGTTAGTTATATGTATTCTAAATACATATGGCACAGAGAAGGCATAATTCACTGGTCTTATGACTAGACAGTTGCTTCTCTGAAAGGATAAACTGAGAAAAGAGATCATATTACTGTCACAATTAAATAAATGTCAATTAAATGCCCATCTGAGTATCTGCCAGGGCACTACCCAACAGTTAAATGAGACGTAACATACATACAAGACCATTTTATTCCAATGTTTCTATACTCCAGCCAGATTATGTACAAAGAAGTCAAGTTATCTTGGTTATTTTATTGGTCTTTTCTTTCATAATTATTTATTCTTGAGCATAAAAACCCAGTACTACCTATTTTTAGTAGTTCTCAAGGGAGTCTTCACCCTGTGTTTGTGAACAGAGCTGTTCTCATCTTACCTGCCTTTGTCTTCATGTTGACACCTGCTTGGAAACCACTCCTGAGAACTACTTCCGTGACCATAACAGAATTGATACTGAGGAGGTAAAAGAAGTTGAAGAAATATTTAACGAGTAGTCCTGAAAGGGTAATCACCGTAAAATTGCTTTTATGTGTATTTTCTTAATTAATTTTTAATAATCCTATGAAAATCTGATGTCTTCATTTTAGAGGTGAGAAAATTTAAACATAGAGAGAGAGAAATGTAAGTTGTCCATGGCTTGGTTGCCAATGTACTGTCTTGATTTGATACTATTACCAATTAGGCAAGGCAGTAGCTACTTAAAATATGGTTAATGAGGCTATAGTCTACCTTTTGTTAATAATTTGAACTTTTTTTTAATTAATCTGAACTTTTAAGGACTTAACTACAAGGCAGACTGGATATTGTGCTCAGAACGAACTGGAAATTATTTTGGTGAAGGACTGACTAGCAGTTTTTGCCGCAGTTGCTCTTCTGGTTGCCAAGTTGATTTGCACACTTTTCCCCACATGTAGAATGCATTCAGGTCCCTGTGCAAGGGACACAACATAGAATATCTTACAGTTCAAACATCCAGCTCAAGTGCAGATACTCTGGGTAATGCACAGTCATGTCCGTCATCACCTGGCCACTTAGGAACCTAAGGACAGGTTGTCTGCTTCCTCCCCTTCCATCTGCCCCTATTACAAATATATGTGTGTGTGCATATTCATACAGATAGATGAGAAAGACAGAGACAAGTTAATTGCATAATTTCAATTAAATCTCATGGAAGAAATGGATAACACATTGCAATTCTCTGATTCACAGCATGATGGGCAGGTACTATGGAGCCCTTGCCCCGGCTCTACTCTCTAGGAGGAGTCATTGCCTATGGGCCCTACCTCCATCTACGACACTTGTCTCCATTTGCTGAGAGGTTCTTACTTGTTCATTGCATTCTGTGGCTGCATCGGAAGTAGGTATTAGGAAACATGCCCTCCTTGGGAGCTTTCCAGCTTTCACAGTCCCCTCTCAGCTAGCACACATTGTTGGCTGAAGCATTAATTTGGACTCACATGCTTCTCCAGGACAGGATCATATTTGTCTTTTGTTGTTGGACAAAACGATCCACTCAAAACTTAAAAGTCTTCTGATCTATTTTTTTTCTAGTCAGTTCTACCTAAGAACATCCAAGCCAAGGTTCTCTCCTAAATTTTTTCTTCCTACCATCTTTCATTGTCCCCAACATTGTCCTTTAACTTAATGACAGCCACCTCAGTGTCACACAGAACTGGAAGGAAGGCTTGGGAAGGGAGGCAGCACTTTTACTCTTGTCTTTGTCACAGAGCTGAGTCCCCGTGCTAAAATGAGAAGTCTTAATGGGTCTCTATTGCTGTCTTTTTCAGTCCTGTCTCCTTTTCAATAGAGTGTACAAGTCACTGGAATTCTCCACATTCTGCCTGAAAACCACCCAGGTCTGTCTTAAACTCACTTTCTTGTCATACCCTTCCTAACACAGTGAGAAGAAGCCAACACTCCTACATATGTTGATACTCTCATCCACTGCCCCAGAACTGCAGACTCTGAGATCACTTGATCTTGAACCTGCTTACCAGGTTATCCAAGGTCAACAGTTCATGGGATACTGCAATGGGGTTTGCAGTAGGGGGGAGAGATTGGTCTCAACTCCAACTCCAACAAGAACTCATGAGGATTTATAGCCAAGGAGCAGGGTCGGGGTCAGTGAAGGGAAAATTTCTAAGAGGAAACATCTGATCAGATAGCAAGGGTGGGGAAATTTTCTCAGCAGGATTCATGTTAAAATTGGACTAAGCAGGCCAAGGACAGAGCCCAAGGTCAGGGCCTGGTCAGACAGAGGACTCAAAGGAGTCTGATTCAAGTTTGGTCAAAGAGAGAGTTGGAAAATGAATAACGATTTTGGTAGACAGCTAACCATTTCTGCCACAACTTAATTTTTTTATTCTGAGATTATTTATTATCTTATTCTCAGGAACATCAGGCTTCCGGCTCTACCTCCCTATTTTAAACAGAGCTGTATCATTCAAAAATCATAATTGTAATATTAGCTATGAGATTGTCTTAGTTCTCTAATTCCCATGGACAGAGACATTCTAACCAAATGATGATTATTATCTGCAAACAAATCCCCCTAATAAAGCATACTAACTAGACCACAGATTCCCACAAGTTTCCCAGATTCCTCTTGAGCGATCTCTACTAATCAGGAAGGGAATCCCTTGCAAAGTGTCTTCATCACCATGAACAAATAAGACAATGGAAGGCAACTTACATTCCTTAGGAGATATCACTCCTCCCCATCACTACTCCCTTCTACTTCCAAGTATGTGCCAGGCACTAAGTTAAAGGAGGCTAATGATCTAGTAGAATAGAAGAGCTGGTATATGCCAAGTGCCAAAAGAGAGATCCCTACATTAGAATCACAATGAGCAAAAGGAGGGAAGTAAGAGACAATCACCCCAATCCTGGACAGATTGAACAGTATTGGGTTTTCAGTGTTGGCCTTCAAGTCTAGAACATTTTCCATTATGAAAAGGCAAGGCCTATAGGATTTCAATTTACAAAATATGGAAGTTAGGTAGAAGCATTCCATCAAATTTTGATCTGAACTTATGCCTTTTAGTTGAAGGTTATGATGACAGAAACAGATGTGCAAAGAAGCAAGCACAAGTTGTTATAGTTTGTGTGGGATATTAGGAATTATACAGACCTGGCATCAATGCAACATATCCAATTTATTAGCTAGGAAACTATAAGAAACTACCCCTATACAATTTGACAATTGTACTTTTGTCAGCCCAGATTTCCATTGAAGGAAACTCTTTTTCCATCCCTCTTACTAAACACCAACATGGGAAAACTCTCATGAGTCTTTTTTTTTTAAGAAAATATGAAACTCTTTCAGACATTAATTTCCTTATTTTAGCATATAATGTATCTAATGTTCTCACTTCAAAGAAGGCAATGACTTACATTTTAAAATGTTCTTTGATGCTAGATATGTGACTAATAACTTTTGTCTCTCAATGCAGAATGCTTGAGGGGCCAACTTAAAATCACATGCTCTGTTTTTAAATTACAAAGGAATGGGAGGGAATATGTTAATTTTACATGACTTCTGTCCAAAACCTTTTGACACCATTAATGATTCAGATGGTCTCAGTCTCTCTCAAGAATCCTCATTAAGATTGTTTTTATTGTTGTAGTGCCAAAGAGCTAACTATTCAAAATTAGACAACGAGATTAGACCAAGTACATTTCTTTCCAAAGACTAAGATTTTAATATTGGCTATCTTTAAATTACAATCTCGATTTTATTTATATGATGCCCTTTATGTAACTAAATATATGTTGAATAGTAGGAAGTTACTGAGAGTTCATCAGAATATAGTTGCAGCTTAGTGCTCTTTCTCTATCTTAAGGGTCTTTGGATCTAACTCTTTATCAAATAAATATTTGATTTAAATATTTCGCATTATCCTACACACCTTATCACTATGTTCTTGGCTTTAATATATTAATATCAATGCACTTCTGCTGGATAAATGCTAAATGTCTAGATACTCAACTATATTAAATCTATCACAGGAAAAGGACACCCCCTTCAGTAAATAGTGCTGGGAAAACTGGATATTCACATGCAAAAGAATGAAACTAGACATCACCGTATACATAAATCAACTTAAAATGGATTTAAGACCTAAATAAATATAAGACCCACAACTGTAAAACTATAAGAAGAAACCATAGGGTAAATACTTCAGAACATTGTCTAGTTAAAGATTTTATGAGTAAGACTTCAAGATCACAGGCAACAAAAACAAAAATTGACAAATGGACCTGTGTTAAACTAAAAAGCTTCTGAACAGCAAAGGAAACAATCAACAGGGTGAAGAGACAACCTGTAGAATGAGAGAAAACATTTGCAAACTATACATCCAACGAGAGACTAACATCCAGAATATATGAGAAACACAAACAACTGAACAACAAAAACACTAATAATCTGATTTGAAAATGAGCAAAGGATATGAAGAGACATTTAAAAAAATACACATGGACAAGTATATGAAAAAATGCTTGACATCACTAATCATAAGGGAAATGCAAATCAAAACCACAATGAGATATCATCTCACTCCAGTTATAATGTTGTTTATCAAAAATATAAAAAATAACAAATGCTGGCAAGAATGTAGAGAAAAGGAAACTTTAATACACTGTTGGTGGGAATATAAATTAGTACAGCCATTATGGAAAACAGTATGAAGTTTCCTCAAAAAAACTAAAAACAGCAATATATGAACCAGCAATTCCACTACTGGGTATTTATCCAAATGAAAGAAAATCAGTACATGAAAGAGATATCTGCATTGCTATTTTTGTTGCAATGCTATTCACAATAGCCAAGATATAGAATCAACCTAAATATCCATCAGCAGATGAATGGATAAAGAAAATTTATAATCTATGCACAATGGAATACTATTCAGCCATAAGAAAGAATGAAATCCTGTCACATGGAAGAGCTGGAGGACATTACCTTAAGTGAAATAAGTCAGGCACAGAAAGGTACACACCACATGTTTTTGTTCATATGTGGAAGATAAAAAAGTTGAGCACATAGAGAATAGAATTGTGGATTTTAGAAGCTAGGAAGGGTGGGAGGAAGGGGAGGACAGACAGAAGTTGGTTAATGTATACAGAATTACAGCTAGATGGGAGGAATGCATTCTAGTGCCATATAGCACTGTAGTGTGAATTTAGCTAACAGTAATTTATTATATACTTTCGAAAAGCTAGATGAGAAGATTTTGGATGTTCCACACACAAAGAAATGATAAATATTTGAGGTAATGGATAAACTAATTTACTCTAATATTATCATTACACATTATATACACTCTATATACATAATATACGTAAATATCACTTTGTATTCCATAAATATGTACAATTATTGTATGTCAACTAATGATAAAAGGGAAAAAAATGGACCACAGTGTGTCCCAGCTAAGATCAAGAAGAAATTGGGTGAATGAGCCTCGTTGTCTATTTACACGAGCTGATTTACATGAAGATATTTATTCATATGCTAACGAGAAGGGGAGAGGTAAGTGGGCTCTAAGAAGAAAGACTGAGAAAAATTAAAAAATAAGAATATGGTAGCTGCTACCTTACCCTGGCCCCAGGGACTCAGTGTGAGCTCTTATAGGAAGGAACCCAAAATGCCAAAGCTAAAGAAGTCGTTTTGCTGAGGAACCAAGTAACACCTGGACAACAAGAAGGGCTGTTTCAAAGCCCAGGTGAAGAATTTAACAGAGCTTAGGAAAGGAGTGCCCTCCCCAATATACCTGTTTAAACTTTAGAGAGAGGATTTAAATTCAAAATGTCTCTAATTTTTTAGAGATGAGGACACATGAGATCAATCTGTGGCATAATTCAGCCTAGCTCACAGCAACCTCACACTCCTGGGCTCAAGCAATCCTACTGCCTCAGCCTCCTGAGTAGCTGGGACTACAGGCGTGCGCCACCATGCCCAGCTAATTTTTTCTATATATATTAGTAGGCCAATTAATTTCTTTCTATTTATAGTAGAGACGGGGTCTCACTCTTGCTCAGGCTGGTTTCGAACTCCTGACCTGGAGCAGTCCACCTGCCTCGGCCTCCCAGAGTGCTAGGATTACAGGCGTGAGCCACCACGCCCGGCCTGTGGCATAATTCAATATAACACAGAACACATGTTTGGTGTCATCAAATTCAGAAGTGTCAGCCTTAGATAACTTATTTACCATCCTCAGCAAAAGCATCTCAATGCTTGCCCTTGTTGATATTACCGATGCAAGCAAATGTCCTTTACCTAGACAATACTTCACAAGCACTGGTCCATGAAGTAGCACTTGTTTGTAGGGACTTCTTTGTTCATGAAAAAATGAAAAAGAAAAAAAAATTGTTATGAAGCTAAATCAATTCAATCTGAAAAGCTATTTTTAATCTGGAGATTAAGTAAGAGAAAACTCAATTTAGCTGCATTGAGGGGCATTGTTGACAGTAGGAGCTTACTTTTTATATTTTTTTACTTTGCAAGAATACTTTCCCCATGTCCTGATCTATCTAGAGAATATCCATTCTTCAAAATGACCACTATTATCTTATCCTTTACAGAATTTTCTTATGTACCCCCCAACACCCTTTAATGCCACTGGTGGGTTACTATTGGAATGAGGTTATTCCAGCCTCAGGAATCTAAAACAGAACAGAACCACTATTCATTAATAGCTGAAGATGGAAAAGCAAGTGTGTCTTTTTTGATAGATATATTGGCAAGTAACAGAAAACCCAACTCAACAGGCTTTTGTAAATTAAAGAAAATGTACAAGCTCATAGAACTAAGAATTTAGATGTGGTATACAAAGACTTTGTTTAGTTGTGACTCCACTCTCTTTTGCATGTTGGCTTGGTCCTCAGACTGGCTTCCCTGGTGGACACAAATTGGCTTCAGTAGTATTTTTATTCAGTCATTGTACATAATGACAGTGGCCCCACATGCAGGTCACCAACAGAAGTTGACAAGCCATCCTCAAGCTCAGTGGCTGATTCTTGCATATTTTTATACTCTAGAGGTGTGTCTTAAGGCTGAGTCTAATTTGTTTCATCTAAGTAACTTCTCTTTCAGAGTTTTCCAGGTGAAGAAGGACTACGGTTATTAATAAATTCGGACTATGTGTTAGATCCCATGTTATGTTCCTTATTTCATTTAGTCCTCATTTTAATTTTACCAGGTATTAATTATTATCTATAAAAAAAAAGAAACATAGAAGATTAGCAAGTTTTCCAAAATCACCTGACAGATTACACAGCTAACCATCAAATTTAGTACTCTTCCCTATATTTCTCCAGTGCTTCCAGGGGAATACTACATCTTTCCTTTTGATATTTTTCCCTGTCCTAAAATCAACTCCAGTTTTCTTCATCTTATATGACAGATCTTACATTGCAATACTTGAATGATATATGTTAATTTTTTATTGTCTTTCTACAGGTTCTCACATTTATTCATTAAATCATCAAATATTTACTAAACATAACTTTGTGCCTGGAACTGTGCTAGCCTTTTAACTATCATGAGTCAAATACATGTTTCCTCCCATGAAGGAGCTGAGCTGTATAAATTGCAGAGGATACAAAGATAAATCAGAACTGCACAATCAAATGTATAAATGCAAATTGTGAATAATATGTGGGAAACTTACAAAGTACTTTGATATATACAATAAGAATGAAGAAAGAAATCACCAAGGATATAACTTTTGAGCTGAAATCTGAAGGGTGGATAGAGTTCTACAGAAAATAGGAGGGTGCGACTTGTGCCTCCAGCACTGTGACATAGGAGAAGACCTGAAAATGTCCCTCTATAAAATAACTTAGTATACAAGAAAGTAAGAGGATAAACTAGAAGCCAAAAAGTAAGAGGAACACTTGAAGTGAAGCTTCAGAAGCCCTGTGGTAGTATGGGAAAAGAGAGAAAAAAGACAGTTGTTGGTTTCATTAAACAAGAAACTTTCATACCTAAAGGGTTATGAGATAATAAGCTACAGGGAATTGGAAACCCTCAGAAGAAATCCAAGACTCATTTGGGGTTACACTGTCAGTAAAAAGAAGAGCTAGCAAAACAAAAAAGCAAAACAAAACAAAATCCACCCTCTCCTGGAAAGTTGCTTGGAGGAAGTTTTTCTGTTTCTATATGGTTCAGGAGAGACAAAAATAATAGTTTCCCCTAAGATTTGATGACCACAGACCAGAGTTGGGACCTTTAAATTTTAACATAAAAAGTTACCCCTGCTGCTGAAATTCCTTACGTGCCTAGCAAAAAGAAAATATAAAATGTATCTGGAGAGACACTGCTTCAACTCAGAATAAATAGATGCCTAAGATAGAGCACTATCAAATATTAGCTCGCAATCTAAAATTTCAGAACATAGAAGCAGAGAAAAAACTGTCACTAGAAAAAGAAACAAACAAATAAAACAACATGGAGAGGAGAGGGGTTGTTGATCTCAATAAATGTGATAGAACTATCTTATGCAAAAGTAGACCTTAAAAGCAACCTGAGGAAAAGGAGATTTTCTATAAAGGAATAATATTTACATAAACAGCATGTTTCTCAGTAACCATAACACAAGCCAGAAATCCAGAAAGCAGTTGGTATATTTTCGTGTACTGAGAGAAAAAGAATAAATTTAGAATTCAAGAGTTAGGGCAAAATAAAGATACTTTTATATAAAAATGAATGCATCAAAAGAGCTATTTAAAAATATACTTCTGGAAGAAATAAAAAAAATCTCAGAAAGATAATCTGAGATGTAGGAGAAGTAAAGAGCAAGATAGCAATGCACGCTCTGGTAAATCCAATTAAGCATTGACTACATAAATAAATAATAATCATAGTGCTAAGTTATGGGATTTAAAAAAAATCTAAAGCAGAGTAATATAGAAAATAATGACATGTAAGATGAGAATAAGTAATCAGAGTTAAATTCTTTAAGGTTTTGTGTTTTTTAGAAGAGGATACAAATGTTGATTAACAGTATACTTTCTACATCATTTATGCCTATTACAATTTAAAAGTAAACTCATCAGAAACAAATAAATTATAAAACTGACAAACACAGAAAGAGAAAAGAAAATGGGTATGTGGGGGTAACTAAAGAAACTTCAGTCAATACAAAGAAACAAAGAAAAAGAAAATAAATATAAGCACAGTCAATAAAAAATACGAAATAGAATGTGTGTAAATCTAAATATAAGAGTAATGACAATATTGTAAATCCATTAATACCACCAGTTCAAATAATAAGAATTTTTAGCTTAGAAATTAAAGAAAACTGCTTTGTTAAATTCTAGAAATAGGACAATCTAAGTACCCTGGCCCCAGTCTTAGTTTATTCGGGGAGCTATAATAAAATACCATAGACTGAGTGGCTTACAAACAAAAAAACATTTATTTCTCACAGTTTTGGAGGCTGGGAAATCCAAGATCAAAGTGCACACGGATTCAGTATTTTGCAAGGGCCCACTTCCTCATAGACAGTGCCTTCTAGCTATGTCCTCACAGGATGAAAGGGGTGGACAAGCTTCCTTGGGTCTCTGTCATAGGGCACTAATCCCATTCATGAGGGCTCTATCCTCATGACCTAATCACTTCCCAAAGGCTCTACCTCTTAACACCATTACATTGGAGATTAGGATGTCAACATAGGCATTTTGCAGGGGACTCAAATAGTCATAGTCAGTCCATTGCAGCTCACCTGTAAAAAACTAAAAATAATTATATATATATATATATATATATATATATATACCCTTGAACTATAAGAAATAAAGTATTAACCAAGTGAATATAAGAATCAAGCACGAGGGAGGGGGGAGGAGGGGATGGGTAAATTCACACCTAACAGGTACAATGCACACTATCTAAGGGATGGGCACACTTATAACTTTGACTCACATGGTTCAGAAGCAATTTATGTAACCAAAATGTTGTACCTGCATAATATTCTGAAATAAAAATTTAAAACAAATATACAGAATAAAAATAAATAAATAAAATTTTTTAAAAAGAACCTGGTAAGAGCACTAAGGCCAACCTGCCCTTGAATACTTTGCCCTTGAACCTTTTGCCATATCCAGTGGATGGAACTGGACATGTGTGAGTTGAGGTCTTAGTATCATTAGAAAATAAGATGAAGCCAGGATTTTGCCTTTGCCTCAAGAACACTCAGACCACAGAGAGCTGTACCACAGATGTAAGAGTAAATGAAAATATGATTCCTTCCCCCTTGCCACACCCTACCATTCAGAAAATAGTTTCATTCTTGAGTACTGATTGGAGGACAAAATAAAAATCTCTCTTGAGCAACTATAACTACATTCTCGTTCTAATGAAGTTGAGCAAGCCAAATGCAAACTACCTGTGTTGTCTAAATAACCTCAAACTCAGAATTCTTTTAAGTCATCACAGACTGGTTGCACCCCAAGCACCTGAGAAGCAAAGAGAAAATTTTTTGTAGGAACCTCGCTTTGCCCTGGCTACGAAGACATTTGCTCACATAATTTTGAGGGAAAGTGTTTAACAGATAAAAATAACTAAAGGAAATAAGGCATTATGGGGAAGAAGTAACTGAAAAATGTGACAGAAGTGATGCTATAAAACTTTTCCGATATGGCACTAATGAAACACAGAATATAAAATGATCGTATTTGATAGTTTCAAGAAAGTTAAAGAGACAAACAACAAGCGAAATGTAAACAAAGCTAACAAAATTTATAGAAATGTATAAATATAAAAATGTAACTTAACACTCAATCTTTAAGCCTGATAGACAAATTAGACAAAATTTTTAAAGTATAGTAAATGGGAAGATAGAATTTAAAATATGGGAAGGTACATCATAGAAATAAAGAGATGGAAATATAAGATAAAGATAAGGGGGCATGGAGAATAGAGTTAGAAAAGCTAACAAATGTCTAACTAGAATGCCACAAAGGAGTAGTACAAGAGCTGTGGGAGAGAATATTTGAATTTGTAATGGCTTAAACTTTTCAGAAAACATAGAAGCCATTCAATACCAAAGTAGAACAAATAAGAAGAAATTCAAAGCCAGACATACAGTGTAACTGCAGAACTTTGGATGCAATCATTTTAGAACTAGTGAGGAAAAAAGACAGATTGGCTACGAAGAAATTGAGAAATAAACAACCGTGACAATAAATGCCGAAAGACAGTGAGATGTTTTCCACAGTATGCTAATAGAAAATAAATGTCCATTTACCGAACTCTAGACCCAACACAATTTTTTCAAGAGTGAGTATAAAATAAAAACTTTTTAAGACAACAGAAAACAGGCCAAGTTTGTCTCTGACAGAACTTTATTAAAGAATGTTCTATAAAGAACGTGCTTCGGGTGAGAGGAAAATGAACCCAGAAAAAATAATCTGAGATTCTACAATAAATGAAGAAAACAGAAAGTGGAAGATGTGCATGAATCTTAAAAAACATTGGCACTATAAAATAATTATTACAATATTCTGGGGTTATAAAATATAAGATAAAACCAGAATATATGACAACAATAGCATATAGTTTGGAAACAGACATCAATAATAGCATATAGTTTAGAAACAGACGCAACATAATATGGAGAATATTATTTATATAGTCATTAGATATTTAAGATTAGACTCTTGTGTCATTTGCCTGAAGCTAAATAAAGGTATTGATTAACCTGAGATTTTGGTAAATTTAATATGTATTTTTAAATGTATAGGGTAACATTAAAATAGTAGAAATAAAAATTATAAAATAACCAAATTAGTAGAGGAGAACTATAATGAAAAGTAAAATAGTCACTTAATCAAAAACAAGTCAAGAAAACAAAGAAGAGAACATAGAAAATGGTGGGAAAAAGAAAGCACAAAATAATGTTAGAAATAAACCAAAATATGTCAATAATTATAATAAAGAAAAAATGTAAATGCCACATTAAAAGAAAAGATTGTCAGCTGAGGGGAAGACCCATTTACCTGTTATTTATTAGAAATATACTTATAATATAAACATACAGAAAGGTGGAAGTAAAAGGGTAGAAGAAAGATATATTGAATCCCACCATTGCCCCAATTTAACTATTGTATATTTATATCATGGAAAATAGACTTTAGGCAAAGAGTACCATTTGATGTTAAAAATGTCACTTTCACAATTATAAAATGTTCAGTTCACCTTAAGATAATAAAATGATAAATTTGCACTTAGTACAAAAGGGGTCTGTGTATGTCTATATATATAATAAATCTTATGTATATAGTTACACAGTTGGCCCCCCATATCTGCAAAGGATTGATTCCAGGGCTCCCACAGATATTGAAATCTTCAGATGCTCAAAGCCCTTATGTAATATGGCATTATATTTGCAGGTTCCACATCCTCAGATTTAATCAACTGTGGATGGAAAATATGTTCAGTTGGCCCTCCACATCCTCAGAATTTGATCTGTGGTTGGTTGAATACTGAAATGAAAAACTCAGCAATACAGACAGCTGACTATATACATATATATAATATATATAATCCCATATATATACATATGCCAAAAAATAGGCAGAACTAAGAGGTAAAAGAGGAAAATTAACAATCATATTGAAAGATATTTTTATACACTTCACTCAGTAATTGACAGAGCAAGGAGATAAAAGGTGCATAGGACATGAAATATTTGAACACTTTTAAAATGTATAGAACATTTTACCTAACTCCTGCAAAATGCTCTTCTTTTTCAAGTGCACAAAATAGTTGGAAATTTTACCCATCTGAGCTGCAAGACACATCTGAACAAATTCCAAAGTATTACCATCTTTCATTTCTTAATATTATGGTTTGTTCTTTGACCCCCAAAGCATTTGAATTTCATGATGTCAAAACTATAAGGTTTTTCTAGTGATCCTTGTAACATTCATGTGGAAAAATTAATCCAACCTCTATCTTATATCATATATAACACACATTCTAGGTAGTTTAAAGATTTAAATGTATAAAGCAAAACTACAAAACTTTAGAGGAAAATAGAGCAGAAAATCTGTATGATCTTAGGTCAGGGAAGGGTATCTTACTGAGACACAAAAAGTGTAAGTCATAAAGAAAAATACCGGTATATTCAGCTACATTAAATTCTGTTCATTTTAAGAACCACAAAGGAAGTAGAAAAATAAGCTTATAGTGGGAGAAAATATTTGCATCAGCTATAATCAATAAAACATATATAGCAAGCTTATATCTAGGTCGAGCATCTATAACTCAAAAATCTGAAATTTTAAATGCTCCAAATTCTGGAACGTTTTGAGCACTGATATAATACCATAAGTGGAAAATTCCACCTCAACCTCATATAATGGGTCACAGTCAAAATGCTGGCACACAAAACAAAATTATTCAGCATCTTCAAAGTAAGAAAGACCCTCCCAGTCCTCTTCAGTTGTGATATATCTTTTTCATGGATGCCCACATTCTCCCATGCAAGTACCCACAAAGGATAATGAAATGGCATGTGTGCAGGCTGGACACCTCAATGACAGGTTCCCCATGATGCCCCATATGGGGCCAAGACCTATATGTCTAGACTCACTGTTGGATTTTTGTTTTGTTTTTATTTTTTTTGCTTATTCTCTGCTCTATAATGTAAAGATATTATTAAAAATACCAAAAGACCTGTAGACACCCCTATGGGTAACAGTGATTAGAAAAAGAGAAAGCATTTATATTTATTTATAGTATAGAAAGTGCTGTTGGAGAAACTGGACAGCAGTGTAAGTATGAAACATCTTACAGAAGAGTATGGTGTTGGAATTACCATCGTATATGAGCTGAAGAAACAGAAGGATAAACCATTGATGTTCTATGCTGAAAGTGATGAATAGGAGTTAATGAAAAATAGGAAAGCACTGCATAAAGCTAAAAATGAAGATCTCCATTGTATAGTAAAAAAGCAGATCTATCAGCATCACAGTGAACACATGCCACTTAGTGGCATGCTGATCATGCAACAAAGATCTATCACAATAAATTGAAAATTGATGAGAATTGTCAATATTCAACAGGCTGGTTCCAGAAGTTTAAGAAGAGACACAACACTAAATTTTTAAAGATTTTTGGCAATAAAGCATCTGCCGATTACAAAGCAGCAGAGTAATTCATTAATGAATTTATTAAAGTTGTTGCTGATGAAAGTCTGATGCCAGAACAAGTCTATAAGGCTGATGATGAAACATCACTGATCTGGCATTATTGCCCGAGAAAGACACTGAGTACAGTTGATGAGACAGTCCCTGCAGGAACTAAGGATGCCTAGGACAGACTAACTGTGCTGGGATGGGCTAATGCAGCAGGCACACATAAGCATAAACTTGATATGGTAGGCAAAAGCTTGTATCCTCTCTATATTTAATCAGTGCATTTCTTATCATTCCATGATTATGCTAACAAAAAGGCTTAGATCACCAGGGACGTCTTTACTGATTGGTTTCACTTGCACTTTGTACCAGCAGCTCATGCTCACTACAGGAAATCAGGACTGGATGCAAGATTCAGGACCACTGCAAGATTTTTTTTTTACTCTCTGACAGTTCTTGTGCTCATCCTCCAGCTGAAATTCTCATTAAAAAAAAAAAAAATTCATGCCATGTACTTTCCCCCAAATGCAACTTCATTAATTCAACTATGTGACCTGGGTATCCTTAGATCAATCATAAGCTTTCCTGAGCAGCAGTGAACAGAGGTATTGGTGTGGAAGGTTTTCAAAAGGAGATTGACATGAGAGATGCTGTATATATTGCTACCAATGCTTAGAACAGACTGGCTAAAGACACTGCTCATGCCTGACAAAACCTCTGGCCTGAGACTATGTTGAGTGATGATAAGCGAGGTGGTGACTTGAAGGATTCATGGGTCAAATGAGAAGAAAAAGACCTCTGATCTCCTTACATATGCAAAATATGTACCTTCAGAGTCTGCCTATAAGCAGGAAAAAAATGGTTTTCAGAGCAGTTTTTAACATCAACAATGAGGCTCCAGTTGTTCATTCATTGACTGATGGTGAAATAGCCAAAACGCTTCTGAATCGAGGTGATCGTGATAATAACAATGATGAAGATGATGTTGTTAACACTACACATAAAATGCCTATGGGTGACACAATGAAAATGTTTGATAGGCCTATTGAAGGACTAGAACAGCATGCATTCAGAACAAGAAATTATGACAGTTTATAAAATCAAAGAGATGTTTGAGACAAATATGGTGTTAATGAGGCAGATGACTCCAGAGGAAACATTTTGAAAAGCCATCTAATGGAAATGTCTCCTTATCCCTAGAGGACTCACTTCCTGGTTCCTCAACTGCATTTTCTCTCATCTAAAAATAAAAATAAAATACAATGTACAGTAACTTTTTAATCAAAACACTATATTACAGATGGAGATGGAAATCCTACTGTGTTTGTTGTTGTTGTTAATAGACGACACAGGTATTCTGGTAATGTTCCTATGGTGCTTAATTATCCTAAATGCATTTTTATTATGTTAATGATACATTATGTCTTTAATTTTAAGTACTCGTATGTGAAGAAAGTGATTGCTTATTGGTAGCATATAAATTCACAGTGAGAATAATAGTGATGCCAGTCAACCACAGACTGTCTACATGGGTGGCTTTCATTTTATATACACAAATGGTTGCACAAAAGTATTAAAGATATTGTATAAAATTACCTTCAGTCTATGTGTATAAGGTCTATAGGAAACATGAATAAAATTTGTGTTTAGACTTGTGTCTCATTCCCAAGATATCTCATTATGTATATGCAAATATTCTAAAATCTGGAAAAAAATTAAATTCTGAAACACTTCTTGTCCTAAGCATTTAAGACAAAGAATACTCAACCTGTATGAAAGAACTTCCAAAAATAAGTCAAAAAATAATCAACTACTTAACAGATAAATAAAAAGAAAATGAATTTCACAGAAGAGATAGTACAATTGTCCTAAATATATGAAGAGTTAAATCTTATGAATAATTTAGAATATGCAAATCAAAACCACCATATGAAACCAGTTCCACCCTCCAAATGGACAAGATTAAAAAGTCAAACAATATCAAGTGATGGCCAGGGTGTGTACAGGAATTTAAATGGTTGGTCATTTCTGGTGGGGATGTAAAATAGTAAACCTATTTTGAAAACCAATTTGGCATCACTTATTAAAGCTGAATATATACAACATTGTTATAACCTATGACTTCTTAATTTCACTATTGTGAGAATACCTGAGAGAAATGTTTTTTATATGCACCAGAAGTCAAGTCCACAAATATTTACAGAAGCCTTATATTATAAAGCAAAAAACCCCAAACTATCCAAATGCCTAACAATAATAGAAGGATTAAGTCAGTTATGTTTAAAATGTTTAAAATGATCTAAAACAACACATGTAAAATTAATGAAATAAAATATGGTACAACACTGATAAATCTCTAAATATAATATTGACAAAAAGAAACAAGATTCGAAAAATTTATATAGTGTGATTTTTATTTATATAATGTTCAAAAGCAGATAAATCGAAATATATATTGTTTAGGAAAAGACAAATGCATAGGCACTAAAACTACCAAAGAAAAGCATGGCGATGATTAACTCGAAAGCGGAAACACAAATGGGCAATAAACATACGAAGGCTGTGCAACTACTAGTAATCGTTGAAATGCAAATTAAGACACCAATGATACCCCATTTCAAACCCAGCTATTGGCAAAGATTTCAAAATTTCACAAAGTCAAGGTTTGGGAGTGACATCATCAGCAAGATAGCTAACTAGAGGCGACTAACATCCACAAAGAGGACCAAAACAACAAATAAACAACTACATTTTGACTACAGTATTTGAAGGAGTGTGCTAGAGTGCAGCAGGAGGCTGGCAGAGATTGTGTGGAGCATGGAGACTCAGGATGGATGCATAGAAAAGGAAATTAAACACCATGCTTTTACCACCCTGTCTCTTCATTTGAGATCATCTTTCTTCTTTGTTCTTAGATTTTAGTGAGGTAGAAGTATGTAGGTGTCTCCAAATATACAATTGTTGTAAATGTTCCGTATGTACTTGAAAGGAATGTATATTCTCCAATGACATGTGTTTACTTTTCGATATTGTGAAGGAAAAGAACAACTTCCCCTTCACCCTAGAAGATTCTCTGAAAGATCAACTCACAATGAGGCAGATTAACAAGAGAGATTACAAATTTATTTACCATTTTCATAGGAAGAATCACAGAGTGATCACCCAATATCCCAATGGCATCCAGAAGTTTCTATATCCTAATTTTAAAGGGGAGGGGGAGATGAAGAATTTAGGTAATTCTGTTGAGTGGAAATAACTGATTACTAGGGAGGATGAATACATACTTGGGAGGATGAAAGAATAGGGGGAAACTGATTGACTTATACATGATTCTCTTTGGAAATTTAATTAACCTGAGACACAGGTATTATCTTTAAAATGAGTTGGATCAGGTCTGGTTGCATTCTTGATCTTTTTCCCTGCAACATATTGAGATAGCAGGGAGAGGAAGGAAAGGCAATTGTTCTTTTTGATGGGTCCATCTGGTTTTATGCAGATAAAAGGAAGTCCCCTTCCAATGCCTGTTAATCTCTACAGGTCTTTAATTCAAAATATTCTTTATATCAACGAGTCATATTTTGGGGTGAAATTTCTTGAGCTCCTTCAGTATTTACCTAGAAGAGGCACTTTATAATTTTTTTACAATCTACTATACAATTATTATTTTACTGTCCATTTGATCTTTCTAAGATTGAGAAAAGAGTGTCAAAGCCACCTATTATATATCTGTCTATGTTTTCTTTCTTGTTTTGCATCTGTACCTTATGAAGATTGTTGCTGTGCTGAGAGGAGTGCATTTAATATTAATATTTATTGCATGTTTTATTGCACTTAGCACAAAATTTTTAATAATTCTTATAGCTTGAAGATTTGCTGCTCTTCACATTATTTTATAAAATAAATAATGAATCACTTGCAATAGTGGCTGCCCAACCAGGTTCATTTGATAAGGAAGACCCCAATCTATTACCTGGCACTCGGCCACCCAAGACCCCACCTTTTGGAAGACCCTCATCAACATAATACCAACCTATTACCTGGTGCACTAGCTACCTGAGACCCCACTCCTGAGACCACCCCAACCTAACAAAAGTTGGAAAAATCAGCTAGACAGGGCTCAGAATTTGGTGGCAAGACCCCTCTGAGCCCGCCAGTGAATAAACCTTGATTCTCTGACTCTCCATGTGCCACTCGATTTGGCATCGGAACCACCTGCTGTAACACTTGCTGTAACACATTTGCCCGCTGCCCAAGAAGCAGCCAACATACAGAGTCAGCAGGTTGTATGGCAGAGAAAGGGTCTTTATTCCACATAGCGCTAAGTGGGGATATAGGAGAAATTTCTCAGATCCGCCTCCCTGAGAATTTGGGAGACAGGGTTTTTAGGGACATTTTTGTCAACAGAAAAGAAACCAAGCTCTGTAAAATAATTCAAAGAGGTTCATTCTGAGCCAAATTTGAGGATCAAGACCTGGAGCCACACCCAAGAAGCCTTGAGCAAGTGGACTCACTGTGGTTGGGTTATAGTTTGGTTTTATATATTTTGGGGAGACAGGGATTATAGTTGAAGTCATAAATCAATACATGGAAGACATACATTGGTTTGGCCCAAAAAGATAGACCATCTCGAAGCAGGGGCTTATAGGTTATAGGTGAGTTTAGAGATTCTTTGACTTATAATTGGTTAAAGACATGAAGCTTTGTCTGAAGGCTGGGAATGTTTTAAGATAAGAAGGTCTGTTAGAGACAAGCCACCAGGTACATCTGTTGTGTAAATTGAGGACTGCAGATTTATCTCGAGTAGCCTTAGGCCTGTTAATGAGCTACAAAGGATATCTCTAAGAAGGGAGGAGGGCATGATAAGACATGTCTTACCTCCCTCCTCATGGCAGGAAATTTAGTTTTAAGGTATCCCTTTGGCCAGGAGGGGATCCATTCAGCCAGCTGGTTTTTAGGAAGCCTTAAGATTTTATTTTAGTTCACAGTTTGGTAGGCAAGGGATTAGGCAATTAGGTTTGTTAATTGGGGCAAAATTATAGAGAAGTAGGAATCATCTTCTTGCGTTGTTTCAGTCCCTGGGGTCACAATTCCAGTTGTGTTGCTTTCTTGGTCTGGACCACTGGTCTGGGTGGGTCAATCAAACCATTGGAATGCAGGGCCTGGAAGATATCTTAAAAACTACGTTTAGATTTCGAAAAGGTGATGTTGTCTTTATGGACACCATAAAGAGAAAGCTATGGGGAGAAAGTTAAGAATCCTTATGACCACCAAATGCATGGCTCCAGAATGGCAATTTTAGAGAAGCAAACAGGGGGACGGCAATTAATTATTATCATTATTTTTAGCTAAGCCTTTACCATAGTTCTTGCCTTGTATCCCTCTATTGATTTCTGTGAAGGGGGGTTTAACTATGGAGATCGTTCTTAAAGATTTTCCCTTGAAAAATAACTAATGTCAGCACAGTTGTTGGTATACTTAGAGATTCTCTACATACTTCTTGAACTATCATATTTATGGGTCATTAACTGGCACAGAATATATTATTTTAACCACATATTTAAATATATTGAAATGTCAAAGTTGAGGCTTATATTCACCAGTCCTTACCACTTCCTATTTTGTTATACATGGACTGCTTCTCTCTTAAGTGTTAACTACCTTATCCCTACAGAAATTTTAAGGTCAGATTCCTTAGGAAGCTCGACATCCATTTTTGCAGTTTTAAAATATTTTCTCAAGTGATTATTATAATGAGAGTATTGTCCTATCTCAATTGTTGTTGACATGAGAATCAGTTTTACATTTGGATAGACGCATGTACACAGATTCCTGACCTTATTTGGCATAAGTAAGGTCTTTGTTGAATTTTGAATCATGCGCTGGGTATGTCTTTGAACTCCATAACTCCTCCTTTATCATGATGATTTGAGTTATTTATACAAATATCATTCTGTATAAGGGAATAAGAGAATATTGGTGGCTGGGCGCAACTAGCTGAGTTTAAACTTTTCTGAAATAAATTTTAATCCTACTAGATTTAATAGGGTATTTCTCCACCAGAAGAAATTGCAGTGAGCCATACTTTAAATTCAAACCAGCCACTAAATGCACCTGCTACCTGGGTGCTTCTCGTTTGACACAGTAGTGTTAAGTGGTTTGTTATCTGACATGGAGAAGCTTACTCGGGTACTACAGGGCATGTCTTTTTGATCTCTATAAAACTGCTCCTGAAATAGTTTTCTTATATTCTTGGCAAATGTTTGTGTTTATCTAGGCTTTCAAGACTTCACGATAGCAATGCATTATTGATGCTATTCCTGCATAAAAATCCAAAAAGGACTTTGAATTTATATAGTTCTTTCTATTCTCAGCTTAAAATATTGTTGCTGCTATTCCTGCATAAAAAACCAAAAAGGACCTTGAATTTATATAGTTCTTTCTATTCTCAGCTTACAAAGAAATTATTGCCTTGCTGTTCTCTCCATTTTACCCTCTGAAATCACTAAGGAATTCCAGTCTTTGGATTGGGGGCAGGGTCTTAAGTAATTAATTGAATGAGATGCTCCAGAACTGTGATCTATCAAACTAATCTCATTTCTGTCTGCTCCACCGATCATTAAGAAGACATGTGAGAGATGGAAACAGAGGTGGAAGCCAAGGCTTAATGCCTGCCAGGATACACAGCCAACGACTAACCGTACCTCCGTTGTTCTACCAGAATTCCAATATTAGTGATTCACTTCTTTAGGTTAAACCAGTGCATAACTGAAATATCCGTGAGCTAAAATAAGTGATTCCCAAGAAGCTCGACATCCATTTTTGCAGTTTTAATATATTTTCTCAAGTGATTATTATAATGAGAGTATTGTCCTATCTCACTTGTTGTTGACATGAGAATCAGTTTAACTTTTGAATAGTGGCACATACACACACAAATTTGCATTTATGTTTTATTGAACCTATTCCACAGTTTTTTTATATCATTAATTTTTACCTTGAGGGATTTGTTATGAGTATAGATGGGATGATTAATTTTACATGTCATCTTGCTAGGTCACAGGGTACATAGATATTTGGTTAAACATTATTCTGGGTGTGACTGTGACAGTGCTTCTGGATGACACTACTATTTAAATTGGTAGACTGAGTAAAGCAGATTGCCTTCCCGAATGTGGGTGGGCCTCATCCAATCCATCAGAGGCCTGAACAGAACAAAAGCCTGAGCAAAAAAGAATTTGCTCTTTGCCTGACAGTCTTCAGCTGAAACATCAGTCTCCTCCTACCTTCAAACCCAGACTAGAATGTGCACCATCAGCTCATGTGGTTCTCAGGCCTTCAGACTGCAGAGCATGGGACTTCTCAGCCTTCATGATCCTGTGAGCCAATTCCTTATAATTAATTACTTAATTTCTCTTTCTTTCTTTCTTTCTTTCTTTCTTTCTTTCTTTCTTTCTTTCTTTCTTTCTTTCTTTCT